>CM068348.1:7573778-7688778 GCA_034769755.1 Odontamblyopus lacepedii
ATGACAGGAAGAGTGAGCACACAGCACAATCAAAAAGAGTATTATAATGTTGTCTCCAGTATTTTACTATATTCTTTGTTCCAGAAATGCCCTCTACAGTGCAGGGCAGAAATGACTTATTGCTGTTAAGGGTTAGGGTCCATCACATAGTTGCATAAAAGTTAACTGGCCAAAGAATTAGGCCTCATACTTTGTTATTATCTGACTCCAACTGATAAAAGGATTTGCGCATAAACCTGCATTACATCTGTCTCTTTTACCCAAACCATGTGCAAGCGCTGCACAAACATACACTGTATATATATATAAATAATATACATAATACATCTATGTGTATAAAACATTATGACGGGATAGAAATGAGCCAATCAGAGGCTTTGGGTTGGTCATGTGACTGGTCCGTTCCTTCAAAGTGACGTGAAAAATTCATATCTATTTTTAACCAAACGTCTAGTTTTCCTTTGCCTCACATTAGTGTTAGAGTTTTGCTTAAAGTCGCTAAACTTAAACTTTACGTATTAAAATGTTTCGTATTAAGCGGAAACAGTGCGTCACGTGACTCCAGCCCGTCTCCCGCCGCGCCACGATTTTTAAGTTTTGCAAACAGAGACTAATTTACAGATTTGGTTACTGACTGATTTGCAGAGACCGCCTCGTCTTTTGCTCACCACAGAAAAACCTCTCTATGTTTGATTTTAGCTCCTGAGTTTTGAGTTCGTCTTTTGGACTTCTCCGCAGACGCAGGTAAGAAAATGCTGTTGTGCTGCCTCACCTGAATCTTTCTAACTTTGCGTCTTCATGATTAGTTTTAGCGCACAAAATTATTGATTAGAGCATTGCTTTTTAATCATTCACGGCTTTCTTTCATTGTTTGAGATCGCTGTAGCCACATTACCTTGCAGTGAGTGACTTTTTCCAGATGGTGGCGGTATAACATCACTTTAAAGGCAATAAAAAGGAGCCGTGGCCTTTATAAATCCCATGCCACGCCGTGACCGTCATTATGCTGTCAAATATGTCTAAAATAGCCTGGATACTCAAAATACTGGATACACACACACACACACACATATGTGTATATATATATGTGTGTGTGTGTGTGTATATATATATATATATATGTGTGTGTGTGTGTGTGTATGTATATATATATATATATATATACATATACACACACACACAATATGTGTGTATATAAAGAAGTGTTCGGCTAGTCTGTTCACTATCATGGCTCTAGAATAAGATTTTATTAGAGTTCTAGTTCTTCTTTGGTTGTACCTAAAACAACTATATTTTAATGATTAAATCTTAAATATGTTTATGCGGCAGGTGTCACTTAACATTCATTAGATGGTGCTTCATTGACGAAGCACTGGTCATTCTTTGTCCTTCTCTTGTTTAACATCAACACTAAAACAAACCAAAGCGCTTCTTTCCTCCTCGTGTCAATACAGAGTCGTCCTATTAGCAAACGCTCCACGCACTGACGCATTAGCGTGCAGGTGGCGCCCCCTCTCAAACTAGGTCCTAATTGAAGAGGTTTCCATGGAGACCGGGCGTGTGTTCGGAGCGGCAAGGATCAAAAAAACACGACTCCTCTCAGACTGTGGAGTTAAACGCTCGGGGTACCAATGCAAAAGCCCCTCATTAAACTTACCCCAAAGGCCCTTAAGCACGAGGACAGAGGCTGTGCCCAAAAGCCTGGAAAATGCACAATTCACACATTTCAACACGGTTCATTCAACACATTTCCACTGTCGTCCCCTTGTAATCAGTCAAACTTTATTTATAAAGTCCTTTTCATAGAAAATATAAAGTGCTAATGATATAATTATTTATGATCCACTTAAATCCACCACTGACAAGAGGCGGGAGCTTTTTCCTCTTTTTGTGATTTAGCAATAGAATTTTGATCTAAGTTCGTATTTCAAATCTCTCAGAAAGAGACAGGGAGGGCATCTGACACACATCATAATAATAAACAGTCTTTAGCAGTGGATGTAAGTCCTGGTCACTCCCTCAGGTCCTGCTTCAATAACACTCTGGCTTATTGGCCACTCTGTCTTTGGGATGAGCCTCCTGTGGTTTTTAATAGTCACCAGGACGTGGGGGCGTCACTTCTCAAAGGTGAAGACGACTGAGCAGCTAAACCTAACCCTAACCCAGTGGTTCTTAACCTTGTTGGAGGTACTGAACCCCACTAGATTCATATGCGCATTCACCGAACCCTTTTTAATTGGAAAAAAAAAAAGTTTTTTTCAAATTCAAAACATAGGTATTATATTTTATTGGTGAATCCATATTGCACATATTTGTCTGACCACTTTCTTTTTTTAGTATGAAGGGAAAATATTATAAAATATATAAAGAAAGAAATTACACGATGTACCATCACGACAGTCACAAGACTATTGCGCGCACAAAATTTCCTGCAGCCAATAACGGCCAAACGGGGCGTGTCATCACAAATCATATGAGTTGGATGTGAGTCTTGACCCCTGCCGAACCCCTGAGATTTACTCACCGAACCCCTGGGGTTCGATCGAACCCAGGTTAAGAACCACTGCCCTAACCCTAAGATATTAATCCACCCAGTCCAGTTAACCCTAACCCTAAGATATTAATCAGCCCAGTCCAGTTAACCCTAACCCTAAAATATGAATCCACCCAATCCAGTTAACCCTAACCCTCCAGTGGAGACTAGTTACAAGCTACAAAAGCATGATTTTCAAGGTATTTTTTGCAATGAATACACCTGTGGATTTAAGAAAATACAAAAACCACTAAAAGTGAACATGGTGATCTAAATTCATGTTAATACCCTTTCTGACCCTAACTTGCCCCCTCCCCTCTCGCGGCTCCTCCTGCCTCTGTATCATGTCTGTGTTTGTGTGGGCCCGTTAGGGGGAGGTTTTACATAGACATCGTTTGGACTATAGTTTGTTGACACACTGTGGTTGTGTGGCTCTTTTCACCTCGGCCTTTGTGGAGCCGGGCCCCTCAGTAAAGCTGCTACAGCTGTGGACTGTATTAGCATAGCTGCTAGCACTAAAGGGGGCTCCATATATCGCGGCCATTAGCTTTTGTTCCACTGTTGACACTTTAAAACCATGTGAGGCTCACTGTGCAAAGACCCTCCTAAAGAGGCTGATTCCATTTTAACAACTTTTTAAATGCATCGTTTAAGAACATGAAAGAAAACTCTAAATAATCTGTTGTACTGTATTATGAAGCAATACAAAAAAATAATGTTAGGGCTCTACTGTTCTTCTGTGTGTTCCACATAAAGATGGGAAAAATCATCATCAAACAATATGTTTTCAAATTACAAAATGGACAGACTGTCATAAGGCATGCAAAAGAACAATACTGAGCATACCACTCGTTTCACAGAAACACTATATGGAAAATACTGTAGTTTGGCCCTTCACAAATATCTAGAAAAACACTTTTGGTACCTTTTCCTATTGTGCAGTGTCATTCTGAGATTGTACACTTCTTGTTGCTTTGCAGGAGCCGTAATGAACCGAACGCGTGGCTCTCAGAACAGACTCAGTACTGCCCCCTCTGGAGACGCACAGAAATCATACGCAAACAGCGCAAAAAGAAAACAGCGCAAGAAGCAGAGTGACTGTGTCCTGGTGCAAGACCTGAGCCAAATGAGCGTCAATGGACTGGAAAGGTAACTACTTTCATATGTGCAGATTAAAAAAAAACAAATACAAAGTCTCATTAAAACGTTTACTATTTGTTAAGTCTATTTTTGCCCCTGCTTATCTCTGTAGAAATGTTAATGTTCCATAGTATGGCATTAAGCTTCTCCATGTCTATACACACAAGCACATGCCGTTGCCAGCCCATGGTTCCACAGCTTTTTCCAACACTGTACAAAATGACTACCTGCTGGTTCTTTTTTCCTCCAGTATTAGTCGTCCAGACCTCGGTGACCACCATGGCAGCGGTCTGGGGCCAGTGGGCAGCGGTCTGGGGCCAGTGGGCAGTGGCAGCGATCTGGGGCCAGCAGGCGGCGGTCTGGAAGCAGTTGTACGTCTGATGAAACTGGGACGCTGTAAAAACATAGTGGTGGTGACTGGAGCAGGAATCAGCACAGCCAGTGGCATCCCAGACTTCCGGTGAGCCTCCCCAACAGTTTAGGATGATGAACTCTCTCCCCTCTTGAACCACCAGGCTGCAGGAATCTGCGTCTCCCCAAAGAACAACTTTGGACTTCTCCTTTTATTTTATTACTATTTAATTCAGAAGATTGACAGTGAGAACATAATTTCAATCTTTCACATGAGCATAAGGAAATTTGACAAAAAAAACCTTTTTTAAATTGAATTCTAACAAAGCCGCACCCCAGGGAATCAGCGGCAAAGTATCAATACTATGGCATGTTTACCCGAATAGGCAATTATCTATTATAAATAACATAGTTAAATATTTTAAATGGTCAGGTCCTCAAAATGGCGTCCGTAGAAGGAAATTGTTTATTTTGCTCTTTCTTTCAGAACTCCAGGAACAGGTCTGTACGCTAACCTGGAGAAGTACAACGTCCCGTATCCTGAATCCATTTTCAACATTGATTTCTTCACCAATGATCCGCTGCCTTTCTTCTCGTTGGCCAAATCGTTATATCCAGGCAACCACCGGCCAAACTACATCCACTACTTCATCCGAATGCTCCACCAAAAGGGCCTGCTGCTCCGGACGTACACACAGAACATAGACGGGCTCGAAAAATGTGAGTGAGAACAACTTAAACTGTATGACAATTAACTTGATGAACATTCTGGTACAGTGTCTTTAACTCAAACACTCCGACTGCAGTTTTCTATAGATTATTTTTAATACTTAAACATTTGTGTTTCTTGCACTGCTCCTTCAGAAAAAAAGATTTTATGAGTAGTTTTGTAGGCCACTGCTTTGTACTTGTGCTTAATATTATTTTGACATAACGGCACTCTGCAGAATTACCCACCTGTGTCTAAGGAACAGTATTAACTCTTTTTCAGTGTGCGGTATCCCAGAGGACAAACTTGTAGAGGCTCATGGGTCCTTCGCCACAGCGTCCTGCCATCTCTGCTACACGCCGTATCCATCTGAGGAGGCCAAGGTACTGACCTAAATAAAATGATTATTATAAGAATCCAAAGTTCATTCATTTGTGAACGAAACATATTGATCCCTTTTTGGAAGACTGTAGCATGTTCTTGTATTTTTCAGGAGGCCATCATGAATGACCAGGTCCCCACGTGCTCCTTCTGTGCTGCTGTGGTTAAACCCGATGTTGTGTTTTTCGGGGAAGATCTTCCACAGAAATATTTCTTGAATTCTGAAGATTTCCCAAAAGCCGATCTGCTTTTAATCATGGGCACATCCTTACAGGTCCCAGCATCATTCACTTACTGCTCATTTAAAAGTGCACCATGTGGCCTTTCTGGTTTCTTGTCTTGTCCTTTCTTGTCTCCATAGCTACAGAATTGCTCAGAATGTTCCACAGTTTAATACTAAACCTCTCTTGTCTACCTGCAAGACACTACTTATAGATCAAATCTATGGCTGCATGTTATTCAATCCATTTGAGTAATAAAACACATGCTAGGTATTTAATGCCATACTGTGGAACATTTAAGGCAAGTAATCTTCATAGAATTGGACCCCCAGCAGAAAAATTACACAGTGCAGTTTTAGGTTAGGTCAATTTAACTGTTGATAGTGTCCCTTGGAGTTCCATAGCACAGAAAGCACACTATTATAATAATAATATTATTGTGCTTCAGATTGAACCATTTTCCAGTTTGGTGAACACAGTCCGTCCCTCTGTGCCTCGTCTGCTCCTGAATCGGGACCCCGTGGGCCCCTTCACAAAGGTCCCACTGAGGAAAAAGGATTATGTGGAACTGGGAGACCTAGAGGACTTGGTGCGGAGGTTTGCTCAGATGCTCGGATGGAATGAAGACATCGAAGAGATCATGAGAGCACAAGAAGCTATAGTAAGTAATCTGTGATAAATGTACATTTTCCATTTTTGTTTTGGGATTCAGAGCACACACTTCTTCAATGTTTTACCAAGATGTGAGTCTGATCACTTCACCAGTGACATAGTTCAGATGGGCATGATTGACAGGTGGATTTGCCAATCAGAGACACAGATGGACTTTCCTTATTAAAACAAATCTGGTTCCTTACGAGGAAAAAAGAAGGAAAAATGTTACAGATTTCTGTAGAATCAGTGAGGCACTCAACGGTCTGTGATGCATTTAAAGAGAGACAAACTCTCCTGTGGTCGGTATTGGCTCCACCAGGTCCCCAGATTCACTCACTCTATATACATATATATATATATATATATATATATATGAATATATGGAGAGAGAGATCTATATCTAGTCCCTGACAAAAGTCTTGTTGCTTATCCATTTTGTAGAAACAAAAGCTTATAACCTGGCTTTAAATTAATCGATTGGTCAACTGCAACTTGACCTCTGACAACATGCCAAGATCCACCCTGAGACCAAAGCGTTAATTATCAAGAGGCTGAAGACCAGATCCACTGCTGAGGTGGCTGACACCTTCAATGTGTCTCAGCGTCAAGTACAAAGAATAAGAAAAAGATCTGACAAGACTGGAGATGTTTTTGACAAGCCCAGGTCCAGCAGACCCCACAAGACAACTGCTCGGGAGGACCGTTTGTTGATTCGAAAATCCAAGGCCCCTTTTCCACTGCAGCAGAGCTCCACCAGGCCTGGTCACCTCAAGTCCCTGTGTCAACCAGAACAGTTTGTAGAATTCTGTCTGGAAATGGCCTCCATGGTCGAATCAGTGCACAGAAACCAGCACTAAACAAAAGGCAATTAAAAAACTGTGTGGCATTTGCCAAGGCCCACAGCCTGCTAAAAGGATGGACACTGGAAAAGTGGCAGAAGGTGGATTTCTCAGATGAATCCTCGGTTGAATTACATCACAGCCGCCACAAATATTGCAGGAGACCTACTGGAGCCCATATGGATCCAAGATTCACCCAGAAAACAGTTAAGTTTGGTGGTGGAAAAATCATGGTCTGGGGTTACATCCAGTATGGGGGTGTGCGAGACATTTGCAGGGTGGAAGGCAATATCAATAGCCTAAAATATCAAGAAGTATTAGCACCTCTTACATTCCCAACCATAAAAGGGGTCACATTTTGCAGCAGGATGGTGCTCCATCACATACTTCTATCTCTACATCAAAGTTCCTCAAGGAGAAGAAGATCAAGGTGCTCCAGGACTGGCCCAGTCACCAGACATGAACATCACTGAGCATGTCTGGGGTAGAATGAAAGAGGAAGCATGGAAGGCAAAACCAAAGAATCTTGATGAACTCTGGAGGCATGTAAGACGCTTTCTTTGCTATTCCTGATGACTTCATCAACAAACTGTATGAATCATTGTCGAACCGCATGGATGCAGTCCTTCAAGCTCATGGAAGTCATACAAGATATTAAATATGGATCTCACAGCACCACTACTTAATTCACTGATGTTATGCAACAGATTTTTGTATTTGAAGTAAATTATTTGTTCAATTTTCTGTAGGCGACAAAACTTTTGTCTTGCCAAAATCTGACCTTTCTGTGTTCATTAAATGATCAATCTTTCTTCAGTGAAGCAAATTTATTTTAGTATATTGAGCATAATTTGGGAGGGTTTTAGCTTTTATACGAGACATTTCTAAAACCAATCGATTAATTTAAAGTCAGGTTATAAACTTTTGTTTCTACAAAATGGATAAGAGACAAGACTTTTGTCAGGGACTGTATATCCATCTATATCTATCTATATCCATCTATATCTCTATCTATCTCTCTGTATTTCTATATCTATATCTATATACCGGTATCTATATATAGATATCTATCTATCTATCTATCTATCTATCTATATATATATATATATATATCGATCGATCGATCGATCGATCTATAGATATCTATATATAAATATATAAAAAACACATATAATATATAATCTGGACTTGCCGGGCAATGGCTAGTCACTAATTGAAATGTTTGTTTTTTGTAGATCAGCAGTACCTCCCACTGCCAACAGTCAGAGCAGCAGACCCGGAGCTGAGTCACTGACTAGAACCTGGGCGGGTACACCTCCAACATCTGGTTTTCAGATGTTGGAGGCACACATGTTCAAACCACAAATCACACAAGCACTTAATGTGGATCTCAGACTCAATGCAACACTTAGAATAGTGCAATAATTCCTACAGGAGTTCAACTTAACCTGTTTTAAACCATATTTAATTAAAAACATATTTAATAAAAGGTGGTTTTGAAAATAAACAAAATTTCATCTTTTTTTTTTATTTAACTGACTTGGATTGACTACTCTTCAGGTACAGACATTGTGCAAAGAAAGAACAGTTTATAGTTTCTGACGCAGGAGTTACATGCAAGTTTATATAGATTTTAAATTACAGAAAAATTTATTATAAGCTTTACTCTCATTTGGTCAATATTTTTATCAAGTTGCATTTTTCAAGTAGGAAATACTCAAGAGTCAAATGGCAGCATTAAAAATACCCACAAATAGTGAGTATAAAATGTGTCAATAAAAAATTTCACTTTGAGAAGAGAAAACATGCATTTGTCAAAATCTATTACAGAAAACATCAGAACAGTATTCTTTGATTGTACAGATAAATATTTAATGTGCACTTTAACTTAAATAACAATATAAAATTGAAAAAAAAGGAATGGTGTTTCCAAAAGTAAACTTATGCTAATTCTGTGGCATGATGCGTAGATGTGAGAAAGTAAAAATGTGCTTTGCGATTCATTATTAAATCATTTGTGGGTGAAACATTTCTGAGCTAGACTAACAAAAGAGTCTCTTCAAGGGCGTCTAATTTGACTGTCAAACTAAACAGGGCGGGCATACGTCAGCCTAAAGCACACAAGCCCAGAGCACAGGAAACATTCTTTTTCTGACCTTAATAAACTTTGTAAGAAGCACAATAGTGACTTGGGCCTCGTGAGAAAGTGAACTCCGATCGTGTCTGACTGTTCTCAGCAGTAATAGTGGTTTAAATGTGGAGCTCTCATATAGACTGTGTACAGGAGTTGCATACAGAGTCTGTGGGCACTAGTCTGAGTCTGAAGCTGGGTCTTCTTCAATGGGTTCATGCAGTTTCTCCTCCAGAGGTCCCAGTCGCCCATCAGGCCTCACCACCATTGGGCGGATCACGTCGTGTCTGTGGGCAGAAAGGGTCACCACTTTACAAACACATGTCATGTAGAATTGTTTATGTGACAAAAAGAGACTAAGGTCTTATCTAATGTGAAAAGATTAGAGAAGCGCAGACATGATGGGGCAGGGGTAGAGGCGTAGAGGCGTAGACGCTGGGGCAAGAGCACGGGGCAGGGGTAGAGGCGTAGACGCTGGGGCAGGAGCACGGGGCAGGGGTAGAGGCGTAGACGCTGGGGCAGGAGCACGGGGCAGGTGTAGAAGCGTAGACGCTGGGGCAGGAGCACAGGGCAGGGGTAGAGGCGTAGGGGCAGGGGTAGAGGCGTAGACGCTGGGGCAGGAGCACGGGGCAGGGGTAGAGTCGTAGGCACTGGGGCAGGAGCACGGGGCAGGGGTAGAGGCGTAGGCGCTGGGGCAGGAGCACGGGGCAGGGGTAGACGCTGGGGCAGGAGCACGGGGCAGGGGTAGAGGCGTAGACGTTGGGGCAGGAGCACGTGGCAGGGGTAGAGGCGTAGACGCTGGGGGAGGAGCACGGGGCAGGGGTAGAGGCGTAGACGCTGGGGCAGGACCACGGGGCAGGGGTAGAGGCGTAGACGCTGGGGCAGGAGCACGGGGCAGGGGTAGAGGCGTAGACGCTGGGGCAGGAGCACGGGGCAGGGGTAGAGTCGTAGGCACTGGGGCAGGAGCATGGGGCAGGGGTAATAATAATGAATGAATAATGCATCAGTTTTATATAGCGCTTTTCTGGACACTCAAAGACGCTTTACAGAGCATTATTCATTCACTCCATACCCGGTGGTGGTAAGCTACTATTGTAGCTACAGCTGCCCTGGGGCAGACTGACGGAAGCGAGCCTGCCAATCTGCACCATCGGCCCCTCCGACCACCACCAACACTCACGCACACACCACTTTCATACTAGAGGTGTAGAGGTGTAGACGCTGGGGCAGGAGCACGGGGCAGGGGTAGAGGCGTAGACGCTGGGGCAGGAGCACGGGGCAGGGGTAGAGGCGTAGGGGCAGGGGTAGAGGCGTAGGCGCTGGGGCAGGAGCACGGGGCAGGGGTAGAGGCGTAGACGCAGGAGCACGGGGCAGGGGTAGAGGCGTAGACGCTGGGGCAGGAGCACGGGGCAGGGGTAGAGGCGTAGGGGCAGGGGTAGAGGCGTAGGCGCTGGGGCAGGAGCACGGGGCAGGGGTAGAGGCGGAGACGTTGGGGCAGGAGCACGGGGCAGGTGTAGAGGCGTAGACGCTGGGGCAGTAGCACGGGGCAGGGGTAGAGGCGTAGACGTTGGGGCAGGAGCACGGGGCAGGGGTAGAGTCGTAGGCACTGGGGCAGGAGCACGGGGCAGGGGTAGAGTCGTAGGCACTGGGGCAGGAGCACGGGGCAGGGGTAGAGGCGTAGACGCTGGGGCAGGAGCACGGGGCAGGGGTAGAGGCGTAGACGCTGGGGCAGGAGCACGGGGCAGGGGTAGAGGCGTAGACGCTGGGGCAGGACCACGGGGCTGGGGTAGAGGCGTAGGCGCTGGGGCAGGAGCACGGGGCAGGGGTAGAGGCGTAGACGCTGTGGCAGGACCACGGGGCAGGGGTAGAGGCGTAGACGCTGGGGCAGGAGCACGGGGCTGGGGTAGAGGCGTAGACGCTGGGGCAGGAGCACGGGGCAGGGGTAGAGGCGTAGACGCTGGGACAGGACCACGGGGCTGGGGTAGAGGCGTAGGCGCTGGGGCAGGAGCACGGGGCAGGGGTAGAGGCGTAGACGCTGTGGCAGGACCACGGGGCAGGGGTAGAGGCGTAGACGCTGGGGCAGGAGCACGGGGCAGGGGTAGAGTCGTAGGCGCTGGGGCAGGGGTAGAGGCGTAGACGCTGGGGCAGGAGCACGGGGCAGGGGTAGAGGCGTAGGGGCAGGGGTAGAGGCGTAGACGCTGGGGCAGGAGCACCGGGCAGGGGTAGAGTCGTAGGCACTGGGGCAGGAGCACGGGGCAGGTGTAGAGGCGTAGACGCTGGGGCAGGAGCACGGGGCAGGGGTAGAGGCGTAGACGCTGGGGCAGGAGCACGGGGCAGGGGTAGAGGCGTAGACGCTGGGGCAGGGGTAGAGGCGTAGACGCTGGGGCAGGAGCACGGGGCAGGGGTAGAGGCGTAGACGCTGGGGCAGGGGTAGAGGCGTAGACGCTGGGGCAGGAGCACGGGGCAGGGGTAGAGGCGTAGACGCTGGGGCAGGAGCACGGGGCAGGGGTAGAGGCGTAGACGCTGGGGCAGGAGCACGGGGCAGGGGTAGAGGCGTAGACGCTGGGGCAGGAGCACGGGGCAGGGGTAGAGGCGTAGACGGTGGGGCAGGAGCACGGGGCAGGGGTAGAGGCGTAGACGCTGGGGCAGGAGCACGGGGCAGGGGCGTAGATGCTGGGGCAGGAGCACGGGGCAGGTGTAGAGGCGTAGACGCTGGGGCAGGAGCACGGGGCAGGGGTAGAGGCGTAGGGGCAGGGGTAGAGGCGTAGATGCTGGGGCAGGAGCACGGGGCAGGGGTAGAGGCGTAGACACTGGGGCAGGAGCATGGGGCAAGGGTAGAGGCGTAGACGCTGGGGCAGGAGCACGGGGCAGGGGTAGAGGCGTAGACGTTGGGGCAGGGGTAGAGGCGTAGACGCTGGGGCAGGAGCACGGGGCAGGGGTAGAGGCGTAGGGGCAGGGGTAGAGGCGTAGACGCTGGGGCAGGAGCACGGGTCAGGAGTAGAGGCGTAGGGGCAGGGGTAGAGGCGTAGATGCTGGGGCAGGAGCACGGGGCAGGGGTAGAGGCGTAAACGCTGGGGCAGGAGCACGGGGCAGGGGTAGAGGCGTAGAGGCGTAGACGCTGGGGCAGGAGCACGGGGCAGGGGTAGAGGCGTAGGCGCTGGGGCAGGAGCACGGGGAAGGGGTAGAGGCGTAGACGCTGGGGCAGGAGCACGGGGCAGGGGTAGAGGCGTAGACGCTGGGGCAGGAGTACGGGGCAGGTGTAGAGGCGTAGACGCTGGGGCAGGGGTAGAGGCGTAGGCACTGGGGCAGGAGCACGGGGCAGGGGTAGAGGCGTAGGGGCAGGGGTAGAGGTGTAGGCAGTGGGGCAGGAGCACGGGGCAGGGGTAGAGGTGTAGGCAGTGGGGCAGGAGCACGGGGCAGGGGTAGAGGCGTAGGCAGTGGGGCAGGAGCACGGGGCAGGGGTAGAGGCGTAGGCAGTGGGGCAGGAGCACGGGGCAGGGGTAGAGGCGTAGGCAGTGGGGCAGGAGCACGGGGCAGGGGTAGAGGTGTAGGCAGTGGGGCAGGAGCACGGGGCAGGGGTAGAGGTGTAGGCAGTGGGGCAGGAGCACGGGGCAGGGGTAGAGGCGTAGGCAGTGGGGCAGGAGCACGGAGCAGGGGTAGAGGCATCGACGCTACAGAGTATTTACTAATTAGAGCGTCAGTTTCCCTGTTAGCCCAGGGCATTCCTGTGCGGCTCTGGCCGTCTCCTTAGAGCCTGTTCAGTGGAAGCAGCACATGGTCTTTTACAGGACGAAGAGAAGAAAAGAGGAGAAGGAATTCTGCCCTTCTCTTCAGAGCATGTGCCTCATTAAACCCTCTCCTCAGCTTCCACAAAGGCTCTCTCTTATGTCCAAACGCTAAACTCTTTGTGTAGCGTGTGTCCTGCCCATGTACCTTCAATGGGAGGCCTCTGCCAATAGTTTATTTTGTAACAATACTTTTCATAGGTGCAAAATACGCCTCCAAAATCCCAAGGAGAAAGAGTCCAATTTATGTTTAGTATTCCAAACATCAGACGTAATGGAATATATGGCACGTCTGAGTAATGATAATAAAACATTGTATTAAAAATACAGATTAAAAGTTAATAAAGCTAAATGTTTGGCCCTCCACCCTCCTACTGCACCTTTAAGTCAGATACCCGCTCATCTAATGATAATGTTTTTGCTTTGGAATGTTCCACAGTGCAGCATTGAACCAGTCCAGGAGGAGAAAAAGTGGATTCCACTCTCAGATGTGCCTCATTAAACTCCTCAGCTTCTGGCCGAGGTTGGCGCTCTTATGCAGTCTCTCCAAGCCCAAATCTTTGTTTAGCGTGTCTGTAGCATGTCCTCTCTTGGACAATGGCGTCTTACAAAGGCAAAAATAAAATCAGACGCATTATGAAAAGCTCAGGTGGTAATTAAGAAAGCGTCTGTAATGACGCTGGTGGTGTGGCGTGGAGTCTAATTGAAGCTAACAGCTTCAGATTCTTCCTTTGATGAATCGGTTGGCAAGGAGCGGGCGCAGTGTTACCTTTGTAGACGCATCATGTGCGACCGGGCTCTCAAAGCAAAAGGTCAACGCAAATAAGGAGGGGCCTTTGTAGAGGAGACAATGCAGAGTATGAATCTGAACAAGGAGAGTGGCTCCAGAAGGCGGAGGTCAGACTTAGTTTTGTTGGAAAAACTCATATTTCCTTAAAAAATGCGTGGAAACAAAATCCTGTCACAAGTTCAAGTTGTGTCCAGTGTCTGTAAACAGATCAACTTTGATGAAAAGAATGACCATCCAAAGTCTCAGACTAAAAGACTTCAAAGGTAATGGACACAGAATATAAAAATAGTAGAACAATCCAAACTAAACTGAACCTACCACCTGTGTACACACCACAGACTGTATATGGACAAAGCTAACCCACTAGCCACCGTGTTCCAAACAGGAAGTGAGCCTGGCACATTTGGGCTCGATCAATCGCAGCTCCAGTTTACTTTGTATTGAGAAACTGTGGCCCCTCTCTCTGTAACTGCTGCAGTGAGCCTTAAAATCTTCACATTAACTCACACTACATGATCGTGGGTTTTTATTTTGCCATTTTGTCTAAATTCGCTCCTATAACTGCTGGCCTCATGAACTTGATTTGACTGGAGCCGATCGCTGTGGGTCACACCCACTCAGTTCATTTCTTTATACAGTCTATGGAGATTTTTTTCAAACAATACAATATATAAAAATATAATTAAGCCAAGAATGAGGGACGCCACTATAACAGGGTTAAAAGCATTGCATTTTTCACCTTTAAACAAATATAAATAAATGGATGAATAATAAATCAGTTTTAAATCACTCTCCATGGGATTAGGCTGGTCAAAAGCCTCCAAATATCAAAGTAATTGATAAGAAAACTATTACTGAAACTAGATCCTCATTTGAGAAAAAGTCACATTTTGCTGTCTAAAGAAACAGGGGTTTTTATCATGTGTGGTATCAGAATCAGTATCGAGTCTGTTCCTTAGTATCAAAATGGAGTTTGAAGTTTTAGTATTGTGAAAACACGTTCTATATAACCATCATTTAATCACTATAGTACAGACATTAGCACCTTTTTATAGTTTTACCTTTTCATCTCATTGATGATTTTAATGAGTTTATCGGCCTCGTACTCCTTCTGCTCCTCTGTCATCTCCTCTATGGGGTTTGGCCGTGGCTCCTCCACACAGCCGCTCATCATGTCAAAACTGAAACAAAAAAACATCAGAATTATCTAATTACTAAAGAAGAGGGCAAACATTGGTGTAATGTTGTGTATAAAATTCACTTAGTGGCAGACTTGTACTCTTCTGTGTCTGAGTCTTCTCCTTCAGAGTACTGAGTCTCTCCCTGCCCCCCGTCCAACAGCCCTCGAGCCATGAGTAACCCGGCTGCATTCCCATAGCCCGTGTACTTCAACAGGGACGCCACTACAGACAGAACACACCGTAAAGGACCCATGGAATACTTCTGAGGCGGAACATTTTGTACTTCAGTATTAAGAGGCAGAATTAGTATCATTGGTCACAAGCTCTGAGCCATGTACATGGTTGGTTTCTGTTTTAGCATTTATAATGTGATCAATATTAGAATTGTAATTCATGGCGTGTCTGATCAATGAGCAGGATTATTTCTATAGACAATTACAATTGAATCACGTCTCAAATTTTTACTACAAAACAAAATGTTAAGAGTTAGGGTTGTTCCTTGTTCCATTAAATGTTTTTGCTTTGCCTGGAATATTCCAGAGTAGGGCATTAAACATGCCCATCTTTCATTTATTTAATTATTTTTTTATAACCAAAAAATATTTTGATGGAGTCAACTAGTGTTCATGGAGATTTATAGATTTTATGGTGCTTTGAAGCACATTCCAAGTATGTCTCCATGTAGACTGAAAGGTTTCAGATCCTCCACCAGAAAAAGTTTCACAATGAACCTTTAGCTATGTGGGTTACAAAGCATGTACAATAGAGTCCCCTGCGAGACCAGGACTCCCTTGAAAAAGAGATTCTTAATCTCAGTGGGACTATCCTGGTAAAAACAATAAATACATAAAGCACTACAGATGATTTTAAAGACTACAGTTAAGTTACAAATCTCAAAATATTATTCACAGTAGGTTGTGGTAAAGCTATTTAAGTTTCAAAAGTAAAAGTAGTATTTTCAGAGGCTCTTTCACATGTCAGGGTCACACACCCTTTTCTTTGCAGAGCACAAACAGAAACTCTGCTGCTGAGTGCTTCACCCCCAGGTCCACATGAGTCATGAGGCGGACCAGCTTGTTTCTGATGCTGTTCCCCACTTCAGGCTTCACCTTCAGGTTCTTTAGAGGTGGGAGCACCTACAGGGACCACAGAGACCACAGGAACAGGTAAAAGAACAATCAGGAGTATTCTGAACACATCATCATATATACACACATCACAAACTCTATTTTTTTGAATGGGGTACAGGGATGAATCGGCTGAAATGATGACTATACTGTTGTTTGAAATGTTAATTGCTATGACAAATGCTGTGTTTTCCAGCCCTCATTTTGAAAGAATTGGGATTGGGCCTTGATGTTGTTAAATTAATCCTATTTTAAAGACATGATGATGAGTTATTATTGAATAAACAGACACAAAGATGTGTACCTGAGCTTTAAGGTATCTGCGGATCTCCCTGTGGTGTCTGGAGGCTTCAGTCAAAAGGCAGAGGACTGGAGTGAGCCCTTCTTTATAGTTGGAGCCCTGACAATCACATGAGACATTTAGAAATACACATTTTCTTTATTCAATGCTGAAGTGTTAAGTCATTATTTTTCATACTATTTAACAGCTGAATAACCCCTCCCCCCGTCATGCGCCCGTACGGTCCATGGTCTGTGTGTGCCTCACTCATGCACTGCTGCACATAAGTGAGGCACACACCACAGTCTGTGGTGAGTTGTGCAGCACAGATGTTCTGTTCCTGTTGTATCTGACACATTCATTAAAGACTCGGCTCTAAAGGGGACGTATTCTCCTTGTCGACATTGTCGACTACGGTGACGAATCGTTGCAGCTCTAAACTCAACATAATACTTAGTTTAAAAATATGAATTAATATAGTTACAATGTGATTGGATAGTATTTTCTTAATATTGGTCATTAATTTACATTTTAAAAAATACAGGCCCTGAAAAAAGAACTGTCCGGAACCCGTATCGAAAAGCAGGTAACGTTACAGTACGGGTATGTATACCTCAGATATATACACTGTATATCTTATATAAGTGACTGTCAAAGGAGCCTTTTACATTGTGCAGTGATTATCTTCACATGTGAACGAGTGAACTCTGAAGCTCACTCTGTCAATGCGTTTTTCCATGAAGTGTAGAAGGATCTGCACAGCCTCCAAGTTCTTCCCATTATAATTGTCTGATCCTCCTTGAACAGGCAGGTCCACCAGCACATTCAGACAGGCCACTGGCAGGTTATTCAGAAGGTTCACAGCATGACTACGAGGAAAACAAATAGATTTATATTAGAAAGAACAGGGCAAGATCCACAGTTCCTTGTATTTGAATATATTATTATATAATAATTATATAATATTAATATTATATAGTCTACGCTGCAATTTTCAGAAAATGTCCCAAAGCAACAGAAAAAAATAAAATATAATTAATCTAAAACTGAAAATATATGTTTTTATATGGTTTTAAAGCAGCAGTAGCTGTAAGTGTTGGTAGAGTGTTTGTAGTAGTAGTAGGTTTTATTTCTCAATTTCTTCACATGTACAAGACATACAAAGGAATCGAAATGGGACCTGTCACCCCATCCGTACATTTAAACACATAATACATGACATGTGGGGACTAGACATGGACTATTGTCCACTGATCCAAAGGTTGGCAGTTCGAATTCCACTCTTGACATAAACATCACTGGTGGAGCAATTCCAGCTCCCACAGGTGAACGCTGTGGTGAACGCTGTGGTGAACGCTGTGGTGAACGCTGTGGTGAACGCTGTGGTGAACGCAGTGGTGAACACAGTGGTGAACGCAGTGGTGAACACAGTGGTGAACGCAGTGGTGAACGCAGTGGTGAACGCAGTGGTGAACGCTGTGGTGAACGCTGTGGTGAACGCTGTGGTGAACGCTGTGGTGAACGCTGTGGTGAACGCTGTGGTGAATGCTGTGGTGAACGCTGTGGTGAACGCTGTGGTGAACGCTGTGGTGAACCCTGTGGTGAATGCTGTGGTGAACCCTGTGGTGAATGCTGTAAAACCTTGGGCGAGACACTTAAGCCCCCCCAGTGTCTGTGTACACTGGTGTATAAATGGGTGAGTGAATGGGTCCTTGATGTAAACCTCTTTGAGCCTTGAAGGTAGAAAAGCGCTGTATAAACAGATCAAATTCGACATTTATAAATGTGTTGTAGTAGAAGTAGTAATAGCAGTACTATTAGTAGTAGTAGTAGTAGTAGTAGTAGTATCTGTTGGAGCAGTAGTAAAAATATGAGCCAATTTCCCTGCAGTGTTTTCTATCTGCATATAACATCTCTCTTTAGTCCTTTCGCTCATTCTTTTGAACAATGGCCTTAATCAGCGTGACGGGTCAGTTGGGTCAACAGGACCATCACTCACTTTTACGCGACACCATTTAAATCATGAGCAGTGGCTCAGATTCCAAACATTCTTGCACTAAATTAACACTCAGTGGCAATAAGATGCTAACCCTGTAGTTTAGGTCTGTAAATATGTTTTGAAATGTCCGTGTGTCAGATGCCCTCCCACCTACCCATAACAATTAAGATATTTTCCTCAAATCTTTTAGCCTATGTATTATACAACCAGAACTATCAAACAGGCTTTAATATGTAAAAAGTGCAAATGTCTTGTAATGTGTTCACTGTAAATTAATTTAAATAAAAATGACGTGGTTATCCAGGCTCACCTGTGCACCTCTTCTGTTTTTTCCATCGTTTCCGTTTTCAACATTAACAGGTGACGGAGGAGACCCACAATAACTCTGAACTGCTGCTCATCTTCCTGTGAAGAAAGTGCAATTAATCCCATGAACGGCAGGTTCTGCAGGTGTTTGTTCTGTCAGACCTCACCACACACACGTTTCTAAATACCACGGGGCAAACCTGGGTTCAAAATAAACTACAGGAATAATGCAAAGATTAAAAACTTACAGTGAGACTTTCAATCCTGCATCCACTTTAGTTCAAAAGAACAATGACAAAATAAAGATTAAGTGTAGGCATTTTGAACGTGCACGGGAAGACATCCACGTTTGCCCACAAGGATCTGAACTGAGCTCCACAGTAAACGGGCTTTCCTTTGCCACCACATTAGTGCTTTGTTTTTGTCTATACAGTGTAAAAGAACTGACTAATATCTACTGTATTTATACAACACACTCACCTCTCCATCTGGATCATTGAGAGTGAGATTAAACAGGGTTTTGAGTGCCTCCATGACCCTCTCGTTGCTCTCTGCAGGAATGGGCAGGGCCTGTGGGTCTGGGGGGCCTGCTTCATAAGGACCCACCCAGTGAACGTCCAGTGTGTGCTCCAGCATCTTGGTGAGCAGAGTCACAGCTCCACAGTCTTTTCTGAGGCACATTCTCAGATCAGGTTGAAGCGCAGACAGCAGGAAAAGGAGGCGCAGTGTGAACAAACCCACCTCATGGTGCCACATGTGGGCGCTGTGCAGTTTGGCACAAAGGGCAGGAGCCAGCTGCACCTCCACACTCACCTGCTGCGCCGTGGGGCTATTGAACACCACATTGCATAGACATTTTAAGGCCTCCACCACCACCCTCTCCTCCTCCTCTGACAGACCGTCACTGAGGCTGATGTCTGCGTCCTCTCCTGCGCTCAGTCTGGCCATAGCGGTCAGTGTCAGCATCCCCTCTCTGGTTGCTACGGGCGACAGGACACGCTTGTCTCTGGACATGATGCGCAGTGTCTCCAAACACGTCCTCTGGCAGCTACAGGGCACATGACGACTGAGCACTGTCAGAGCACTCTGACAAAGTTTCTGCGGAAAGAAACCATTAAAGAGATTAGACACAGCAGTAACCATTAGCCTTTAGCCACCAGTGTGAGAGGGGCACTTACAATCCGCAGTTCTTCCTCCTTCTGCTCGAACATGAAGGTGCGGTTGTTCTGAAACACAAACATGAATATGAGCTCCTGGAGCGATGTGCATAAAACCTGCAGGCGCATAAACCGGTTAAACACGTTGATAATTGATACGTAGCATCCTTCTGGACGCACAGCGATATGAACAAATCTACGACATTATTTCCAGATGATTTTCTATGTGAGCTCGCTCGGTGTCAGGACGGTGTAGGGCCTGAGTTGTGATTTCACTGCTATTCCATGTGATCCAATCGGTTGTAAACATTGTCTGTTTGCTTTGAAGTTAAACTAGCATGCTAGCGATGCTAGGCTAATGTTAGCTCCTTGTTTGTTTTTGTGTCATAAAGAGCGGAGTCTGGGCTCACCTCGCGGTTGTACCGCTGCAGAAGCTGCTCGATTTCATCGTCGTTTCCTCCGTCGATCTCAGACAACATCTGACTCAAATCCATGGTGAAAAGTTCCTAAAAGAGCGGATAAACTGCGGGCTGCGCTGGCTCCGGAGCTCCGGGGCTTCCTGACTGAGCTCTGACTCCTCCTCCTGCCCTTGTGCTCTTGGGCCTTCCTCTTCTCAGAACCATAAATATATACTTATCTCCTCTGTTTATGACAGATCTGCGCTCTCTGCGGAGACATCACTTCCACCAGGGACTTTTTATATTTATATTTATATTTATATTTATATTATTATTATTATTATTATTATTATTATTATTATTATTATTATTATTATTATTATTATTATTATTATTATTATTATTATTATTATTATCATTATTATTATTAGGCTCATTTCTTGAAACAGAAATGACATTTTCAATATCACGTGGACAAATCCCCACGGTCTTGCAATTGTTCGCAAGAGAATGGAATTTCTCATTGATTTCATCAAATTGCAAATGTGTCTCAGTGCATCTTTGCAAATGGTTTTGTACTAGTCACCTACAGTTAGCACAATGAGCCCACATAAGCACATTTTCCAAATAAATAAATCTAGCTGATATAAACTGATTAGTTGATTCTCAGTCTAATGGTTGTTCTCTCCAGAACATGTCAGCATGATTTCAGTGTCTAAGTCATCATATGTATAATAGTTCAATTGTCAAAATTAGTCCATCCATCCATCATCTCCCGCTTAATCCAGCTGGGTCGCGGGGGCAGTTTGCTGCCCAATCCTCATAGCACCTGAACCCCCCTATGAACCCCTCTGCAGGTGGTGAGCCCACAGGAGGGTGGACAACATGGTCCTTGATTAGAACAACTAATGAAGGAGTTTCCCACATCTCAGACGAGCAATCAAACAGTTTGTTTATAGTTACCTGACAGGTCCACTCTGACTGTGAGAACAGTGTGGCCACACACATTCCCACTTTAGGCCCAGACAACTTTTAAAAGCTCCTCATTTTCTTGGACCATCTTTATACTGATCTGGACCCAGAAAATGAGAGAGGTCTGGAAGGGCCACACCTACCACACTATGTGATTGTGTGGAACAATGTAAATTTCCACTGTGGGTCATCAGAGCCTGGTTTACTGCCCATCCAACGGTGCTCATGGAGCTACTACCACCGTACTCTACTTTCCTCAGTCCGACTGAGGAGTTTGTTTCCTGGATGGGGAGAGTGTCTGAACATCGGGTTCAAGACTAGAGGTCCTGCTCCAGGCAGATGGATGCTGCGTGTGAGGACATCACAGGGGTCAGTGTAGGAGATGGTTGAGACATTCGTGCTGTTTCAGACAGACAGACAGACAGACAGACAGGTGTAGTCTGTGCAAAGAGGCCAATGGCACAGTCCAGCACATAACTTCAGGGGGTACATACATGGAGCTCCATAACCAAGTGAATCCATAGTCACAGAAATATCTGTGCGGAGTACGGGCTGGAAACCCCAAGGTCAAGACCGGAAACACCTTGGGGAGAATAACTGAGCCAAGATCCTCTGGGACTTCCAGGTACAGACTCACAGAACGATGATGGACCAACCAGACATAGTGGTGTTGGAAATGCAACAGAACAAAGCCGTGGTGATGGACATTGCAATACCAAGAGATGGAACATCAGGAACATGAGAAATACCAGGGGCTCAAAGAAGATGGTGATGGTCACACAGAAGCTCTGGAGAATCTGTGTTCCCAAATTAAAAAGGAATGCGTGTTATTGGTGAGATCTCAGGTTTATTGTAATAAATAAAATTAGGGCACATCTAAAAGCCTTTACCTTAAAAGAAAGTAGATATACAGATTATAATGGAAACACAATACTGGGCCAGTCTGGATTTTCTTCCACCTCACACATCAGTTTAACACTCCAAAAAGACAGTTTTATTTACAAAAAGTTACAAGACTTCATCATACTGTACATATGTATAATTTTCTTTTCTTTTTTTTTCTTTTTTTTTTACAAATACCCATAGGGTAATAGGTCCTCAGATTTGAATGCATTGTAAAAACACACAACCCTAGGTTAGTGCATCTTTCACTAGCAATAAAAACATACAAAGTTACACAAAATACATACTATATATGTATATACTGTTATAGTTATATCGATTTCTATAAACAGAACAACAGTGATGACGTCACAGAGAAAACAACACAACCCCAGAAGCTGCTGTGGGACCTACAGGCCATGAG
This sequence comes from Odontamblyopus lacepedii, assembly GCA_034769755.1. Taxonomy (NCBI): domain Eukaryota; kingdom Metazoa; phylum Chordata; class Actinopteri; order Gobiiformes; family Gobiidae; genus Odontamblyopus; species Odontamblyopus lacepedii. Next base: position 7,596,039 of record CM068348.1, read on the forward strand.
CTGCGGTCAGATCTGCGGTCAGATCTGTGGTCAGGACTGCGGTCAGGACTGTGGTCAGGACTGTGGTCAGGGCTGCGGTCAGGGCTGCGGTCAGATCTGTGGTCAGATCTGTGGTCAGGACTGCGGTCAGGACTGCGGTCAGGGCTGCGGTCAGGACTGCGGTCAGGACTGCGGTCAGGACTGCGGTCAGGACTGTGGTCAGGGCTGCGGTCAGGGCTGCGGTCAGATCTGTGGTCAGATCTGTGGTCAGGACTGCGGTCAGGACTGCGGTCAGGGCTGCGGTCAGGACTGCGGTCAGGGCTGCGGTCAGGGCTGCGGTCAGGACTGTGGTCAGGACTGCGGTCAGGACTGTGGTCAGGACTGTGGTCAGGGCTGAGGTCAGATCTGTGGTCAGGACTGCGGTCAGGGCTGCGGTCAGGACTGTGGTCAGGACTGTGGTCAGGACTGCGGTCAGGGCTGCGGTCAGATCTGTGGTCAGGGCTGTGGTCAGTGCTGCCGTCAGGGCTGTGGTCAGGGCCTGTGTGCGAACTACATTAAGACAGATTAAGACCACAGCAGCCCTAATCACAGTCATGACCACAGCCCTGACCACAACACAGACCACAGCCCACAGCCCTGACCACAGAACTGACCTCAGCCCACAGCACTGACCACAGCACAGACCACAGCCCTGACTACAGCCCTGACCACAGCCTTGACCACAGCCCACAGCCCTGACCACAGCCCTGACCACAGCCCACAGCCCTGACCACAGACCTGACCACAGCAGACTGCAGCCCACAGCCCTGACCACAGCCCTGACCACAGCCCTGACCACAGCCCACAGCCCTGACCACAGCCCTGACCACAGCAGACTGCAGCCCACAGCCCTGACCACAGCCCACACCCCTGACCACAGCCCACAGCCCTGACCACAGCAGACTGCAGCCCACAGCCCTGACCACAGCCCACAGCCCACAGCCCTGACCACAGCCCTGACCACAGCCCTGACCACAGACCTGACCACAGAGCACAGGGACATTCTGAAACTCAAAGGCACATGTCGGCAGCAGCATTGCACTGTCTAAATGCTTTTGCTGCAGGTTTGGACAATCGTTCTCATTTATTTAATTGGTCCAAAAACAATCAAATATTTTTCTTTATTTAATCTTTCCTGATACACCACATGCTCGTGTCCACTCTCCTCCTTCACTCTTCTTTACTCTTCTTCTGCTGAAGTCCAGCGGTCATTTGGCCCAGCCAGTCGTGGCCTCTCCGTTAATGTAGGCAAAGCCTGGGAAGTGTTGTGCGTGCTCATATTCAGTGTTCCTGCGGGATCCAATGGAAGAGTACATGTCTCCAGACGCAGTGTAGCGTGAAGAATGCATAGGTGGGCTGGAATAACAGCTGTTGACTGGAGACACATCTGGCCACCGGGGGGCGACAGGTGCTGGGTGCAAACGAGGGGTACTGCTCATTAGACAGGGCTCCATCCTGGACATCTGCCCATTGAGCTGGTACTGGAAACACACAAGAGAGTTAAACACTGGTTTACAAATGAACATCTCAAAATGCAGTATCAGCATATAGCATTAGCTGAATGAGCTAAGCTCCATCATTAAGACGTACTGGTGCACACAAATCACACAAACAGCGCTCCGTAGCTACTCTGTCACATAAAAGGCGATACGTTTGGCATTTTTTGCCCTAACAACATGAAACTTGGCACTGCATACACTTGTACCATCACTCGGATGAGTGGTTTGAGAGTCATGCATGGAACAGACAAACAGACAAACATACAAACCAACAAACCAACAAACCAACAGGAGGAGACACAGACCGAGGTTCCTTGCTTTAATAGATAGAAGATTGTGTACACTCTGTGGTACACAGACAGTACTTTTCCTGTCACTGGAAAACTTGATGGGCCTCGTTAAATGTATGCCTCTGTATAATGTCTAGTTATAATTTTAATAGACCATGGTCATTGTGTTAGCTAAAATACTGTGGAGTTTCAGCTGGATTAGAGACTTCCTCCTCACACAAAGCAGCAGCATTGTGCAGATTTTAGCACAGACCAAAAAGAGAGAAATTAGGAGCCTGTTCCTTTTTGGCACTAAATATAAACACAGGCAAATTCATTATTAGGATCACGCCATGGAAAAAGACGGTCAGAGCAGGTCACACTCACAGCAGAAAAGAGACCATTGAATGACAATACTTCGGCCTCCAGCCTTCCCCCGACCAGTGATAGAGATGAAGAGATTATTTTACACACCCACACACACACACACACATACATATACACTGTATATGTAGAGTCAGACACACCTTTCACTGGAAGTTTTACAGATTGAGGTTTTATGCTCTCAGGAGTATTCTTCAAGGTCTGTACATTAAACTCATTTAAGAGCGAGTTCCCTTTAAAAAATATATATTTTTGTAGTGAAGAGGTTTTAAATAAAATACTTTTGCCAGTTTTCTGACCTGTGCAGAGGAACGGTGGTAAGCGGAGTAGTGCAGAGGAGTGCCGATTGCAGGCTCATGTCCCAGACTCGTGTACTGGCCTTGGAGCGCGTGAGGGTGCTGGTTTGTATAACCTCCATAGTTGTAACTCCCAGTATACCTACACAATCCATTATTTAGCTTTGCATTTGTTAACATACGTGCATGTGTTTGTAACCATATTCTTACCCATGCTCCTCTCTGTAGACTGGCACTCGGTGGGCAGAGGATGAGGGCGGGGCTGGGGCACTGCTTCTCATACAGGACAGCTGATGTCCTGCTTCTGCAGACGAGGCTCCTGCAGTAGTCACTGTGTAGGTAAGGGACCAGGTATATGACTGAACAGCGCCTGGCAGACACATATGTAGACACAGAGGAGACCGTGTGGTAGCAGCACAGCTACGGTTGGCGTTCTGTGTGATGGGCACAGCCTCACCTGTGGTCGTGGGTACACCTGGGTACTCGGGAGAGGGGGAGCCAGCCGAGGACACACCCACAGAATGGACCGAGCGAGCAGGGGAGTATGAGCCTGGAGAGGGAGGGGGCGGGGTGGTCTCTGTGAGGGAGAAGTCCTCCTCTGAAAATGAAAGTGATTACTTTAGAATAATAAACAGTGGTGCTGTTCAGTTTTCTGTATTCTGAATATTTAAGATCATTAAAGTTCCTACATTATACAAAACTGACTTTTGTGAGCTTTAGGCCATGTTATAGGCAAGGCAGGTTTACGAGTATGGCATTATTTGTACATAAAGTAATTCAAAGTGCTTCATAAAATTAACATAAAAAGAGAACAGTGCAGAATAAACCCCTCTTAGTCATATGGAGAGACCAAACCGTTTTGAGCCTGTATTTAAAAAGAGCAGAGGTTTGTCCTCCATGATCAGGAAGACAGATTTTGGCTGCAGAAAACTCTGAAAATACTGAAACTCTGACTCCCCATGTTTAGTCCTGACTCTGCAGCAGCAGGAGGCTGGGTCTAAACCAGAACTAAACGAGGACTATATCAGGACTAAACCAGGACACGTGCTTGTACTTCCTGGTTTGGGTCAGAACCTGAGCTGCAGCGTTCTGGATGTTCTGCAGCTGTCTCACAGTGAGAGGCCGTTACAGTATCTAACCTACTGGAGACAAACACATGGAGAAGTCACTGCAAATCTGCTTTAGACAGAACACCTGGGATTTTTGACATGTTTTTAGATGATAAAAGGCTGCAGATATTATTGATTTGATGTTGCTGTTAAAGTTCAGGTCTGAGTCCACTGTAATGTCCTGGATTTGTAGCCTGAATTGAAGGTTTTTGAGAAAAATTGGAGCAAAGACTGTATAAAGAAGTGCACTAAGCAAATGTGACGTCACCCACAGCATTGAGCTCCAGTTAAATGGAGCTCAGGGATGCAAGCCATTACAGGAGCAAATTTAGAGCCAGGCTTCATATTAGTAATAGGATTTTTTTAATAAACAAAATGGCAAAATAAAACCCCAGGATCATGTAGAGCCAGGGTCAGGAGCCAGAAGTGCCCATATGTGAACTTTCTAGCATTTTAACTATGTGTTGACTGAGGTGACTACTGTGTCTGTGTTTCTGTGGGCCAAACACTATGACTTGCGTCTTGACTGAGTTTAGATGGAGAAAGTTGTTTTGCATCCACACACTGATCTGTTGGATGCAGAGGCAGAGTGAGTCCACTGGTCCATAGTCCCTGCTGCAGTGAGACATAGATCTGACATAGATCTGAGGGTCCTCTGCAGAGCTGTCGTAGGACACATTATTGCTGCATATTAACTTGCCTGTAGGGGGCAACATGTAGTGATTAGTGTAGTGAGTGACAAAAGGAGTCCCAGAATCCACCCCTGGAGCACTCCACAGGTCTGAGCCATGTGACCTGACCCATAGTTTCCAATTTTCTTGCCAGGTTCTAATGTTGTACCCTCCTCACAAACAGAGCTGCAGTTGTGTTTGTTTCATTCACACATGTTTGAGGAACTCTTTATTATTAGTCTGTCTACATCTGCAAAGATCAAAATGCTCTGTTCCACCTTGTGATGTCATGAAGTGGTAGTTTTCATGTTAACAGCACCTTTTACCTTTAGTTCAGTAAAGATTGAGCTGAAAATATCTGATGATTCTGATGAAGGTGTTTGGAGTTTAAAAACATAGCACTGCCTGAATTAACACGACATCATAAGGTGGAACAGTGTTTTCTATTTGAGTTTGTGTGTTAAACATGTATGAATGAAACAAAACACAACTCCAGACTTGTTTGTGATGAGGAAATGACATTAGGGCAGATCAGAAAATAGTCACATGAATCAAAAAGAATGCCATGACTTTGCTGTTTACATTTGTCTTATAACTGTGAATGTAACTGCAGCCAGGGAGGGCCAACTTAACTTCATTTTAACACTAACATTTGCTGGGCCGGTATTGTTTGCCATATTTCCTGTTAGTTTGGACAGACCTGTGGCAGCACCCTTCATGGCCCTCATGAGGTCATTGGCTCGCTCCTGACAGTGTAGAGACTCCATCAGGTAAAGCACGTAGTCGTCAAACATGAGGTGGATCAAATGGAAGGACCCTGTGAAAAATATAGCAGACTTGATATTGTTTTACATGTATCTTCTGTGGCCTATAGGCTGATGTGTACAAGAGATTTAAGCACGAAAGAAAAGTGAGAGGAGACAGGACCGGGGCGAGGGGGGGTGGAGCAGTCAAGGCAGGTACACCTGTTTGCTGTAGTGATATATGATATATTTCCTTCTTTTCATTTTTCATATTATTAAACCCCAAAAATGTACTACTAAGTTGTTTTTAGGGATGGGTGATATAAAGTTCTGGTATCGGTATAGGCCAATGTCAATATTCAATACCAGTATTTGATAATGGGTTTTTTTTTGTGTTGCTTGATTTTCTGTGTGCTCTTCTATTCTCATTTTTACTAATGAGTAAAAAAGTGAATAGAAGAGCATTATATAGTGCTAGGTTACACAGACAAGTAACAAATTAAAATAAATACATTTTGCTGTATGAAAAATTTTGACTTCACCTTAACATAAATGTGTGGGCCTCTCTGTGGATCCGTAAATACCAGTAAAGATCAAATATTGGCCTCAGCAGCAGGACAAATATTGGATATCAGCTCAAAAAACATATTGGGCATAGGTTTTTTAAATTCAAATATGATTAAATTTCACCTTTTAAAATCTGGAGAGGGAGAGAAACATTGTCCTGGACCCCCAGAGCATTGTGCTGTTCTCTAGGGACTTGCAAACATGCTATTTTAAATGTTTAGATTTTCCCATTACATCACATCCTCCAAGTACGCCCCACAAATGTGCCCGACGATGTGCCCCCGAGGTCGCACAGCTGAGAGGGCCCTGGCACAGATGTGTGATTGTGCTGGTGACTGCTGCTGCTGTCTGCATTATAATCACTCTGGACTATTCAGGGAGCGGGAGCTTTACTCACTGCTCCCAAAACAGAGAAGATGGACTAATATTTCGGGAGGGGGAGGAGAGCTTTAGTTAATTAGCTGCTTTAGCAAAATCCTGCAGCCATCTATGTCTTTGATAGTTACGGATGAGGCCAAAAGAGGCGGTGAAGCAAAAGAAGCTTTTATTTTACAAGTTTGTATTGTAATCTAAACTTAAACAGAAAACTAATAAAGTAAGACAGATTTTCGTCCAGTTGCCACAGTGACCACCTCAAACTGTAGAAAAAGAGGTCGTGGGACACGAAGGGACAAAGAGTATAGAAAGTGCAATAACACCATATCATTTTTAGTAATTATCAGTTGCAACCACAGAATGCATAAAGAGGTGGGCTAAGAGAATTGCTCACAGTGTTTGGCTGCAGTCAAATAAAGCTCACGAGGCCAGCAGTTACAGGAGCAAGTTTGGAGCCGAGTCCCATATAAGGAATAGAAATGTATTTACTGACAAAAGAGTGAACTAAAAACCCCAAGATCATGTGGAGGGTTAATATAAATATTTTAAGACCGAAACAGGCAGCCTGACAGCAGTGGTTACAGAGAAAGGGGCCACGGGTTTTGAACAGAAAGTGAACTGGAGCTGAAGGAGCTGGAAGTGCATATGCTCACTTCCTGTTTGGAATGCGATGGCTAGAGATATGCCCAAAGTATGGCAAAAACATCTTGATTTATTTACAAGAATATATATTATCATGTTTTCTGTGTTAATTTAATTTTATCCGATTTATGTGGACTCAATGAAAAAGTGTGACATTGTTTAAATAAGGACATGAGGGACAGGTGGACTCTATAATTACTCTGATAAGAATAGTGAATGGAATCACAGTTTATGTTTTAATTAAATCTGTTTAAAGTTCACATTTTAAATGCATCCAGAAGAATTTACAAAAAAGACTGACTTCAAGAATCACATTTCAGAACATGTTTAAAAAGATCTTAACTCTAGGGTTAGTCGTTCAAACTGAGATTGATGATTAATATTGCACCCCTAGAGGTCACACCAGCCACAGCAGGAGCTTTATGCCGATATTGCAGAATGTTCCATAGTTTATTTGGTTAGTTTGTTGATCGTTTCATTAGTTTCATTGGTTTCAGTAGTAATTGTATTAGTGTCTCACCAAAGCTGGGGGCGCTGTGGAGGGTCATATCTCGAATGACTCTGGTCCCAAAACATGACCACATCAGCAGGAACTGTTGCGCCACCTTCTTCAAGCAGCCGGGCCTCTTCAATGCCACCTAGAGAGAGCATTTCCATGAGAAAAGAGGGGGAGGGTGGGGGGCCCGTGGGGGGCCGGGGTAGCTTTAACCCCTCGGTCCACACTGGGGCTTAACCCTCACCAACCAAAAACATGTCAACAAGTCAACTATTTAATTTGCCCTCGGACACGCCCTCCTATTGAACCATTGTCTGAGCAGTCCAAGGTGTTGCCATGACAACCGAATTTTACAAGCCCATATCTGGAACATAATGGACGCAAATGGGAAGCTTGAAGACATCATTAACTGTGAGGATTGCCACCATAACAGGCAGACAGAGGAGGGGCTGTGAGATACAGGTGTCCCTTTGGAGCAAATAAAAAAATACTAAAAGTTCATTTTCTACAATTTAAGTTCATAATTTCCAGTGACGGGCATGGGCCTATATACGTCTATGTGAGATTTACTGTTTTGAAAACTGAAATTCCCTTATTACCTTATTGTTTGTTAATGATTGGCTCCACAAACCTGCTGACTTTGCTGTTTTATCGTCCATATTATTGACAGCAAAGATGCTTTTTGTGATTCACTTTGTCTTTTTAATGCACTTTTTGAAGCTATTATAAAATGTATACAGAGTTTCTGTTTCATGTGCATGGGCCCCGTTAGCACAGAGGTATTAACAAAAACATGTCATGTCTGATCTGCCCTCCAGGTCATTTTGAAACTTTTCATGGATGTAACTTCCTGCTTATTGGGTTACGGTTAATTTATAGGCGCCATTTTGAAGACTTTCACAAATCAATCAAGATATAATATTTTGATCTGAATTGGTGCTAGATTTGGTTGTGATGTTTTAACAGTTTCCTATTAAAAGGCACAATTTTGTGAGAATGTTGTTGTGACCGTTTATCAGACACTTCACACTACACTGACCTTAACGACGCAGCGGTCCACCATGGAGTCCAGCCAGTCTATGTACGCCTCAATGGGAGACTGCTCTTCCAGCAAACGGTCAAACTCCTGATACACTGTTAGAATACAAAAAGAACAATTAAAACACACGGACAAAAACTATAGAAGGTTATGAAAACTCCAGTAATTCAATGGCAGTTGGCTAAATGCATTTGCATCGCTGACTCTACGGGACCATCTCTGACCCTGTAGCACCATCTCTGAACCTGTAGCACCATCTCTGACCCTGTAGCACCATCTCTGACCCTGTAGGACCATCTCTGACCCTGTAGGACCATCTCTGACCCTGTAGGACCATCTCTGACCCTGTAGGACCATCTCTGACCCTGTAGCACCATCTCTGACCCCAGAGGACCATCTCTGACCCTTTAGGACCATCTCTGACCCCAGAGGACCATCTCTGACCCTGTAGGACCATCTCTGACCCTGTAGCACCATCTCTGACATCAGAGGACCATCTCTGACCCTGTAGCACCATCTCTGACCCCAGAGGACCATCTCTGACCCCAGAGGACCATCTCTGCCCCCTTGAACCCCTGCAGATGACTGAATAGAAGGTGCTCCACAGGGGGTAGCTCCTCTTGTTTAACCTTTTGGTCTCCATCATTCAGAGTGGCCTCTGCTCTTGGGAATAATAGTTCTTTACTGTTGTGTGTGACTGTGGTCTGTAGGAGTCTGTGAGCTCATGATGGACGCTTCAGTCACTTTGGAGCAAAATGAAATCTTGAATGTTGTGAAGCATTTACACAGCAGCAGAAGTGTCACTCACACCCAGAGCAAAATTACTATCTAGCATCAGGTATTTTAGTGCTCAAAGTTCCGTAAAAACATTCATTCTCACTGTGAGCGGGGTCGCCTCTCCACAAATCTGACCAGTTAATTGGATTGGTGTCTCCATGGAAATTGATAAGTTTTATGCCATACAGTGGAAAATTTTACAAAAGCTTTTATATCCGTGTGGAGGCGAGCAGGTGGCAGACCATCAACTGGAAATGCCACATAGAGCATCTTTAAGTTTTAGCTTCAGTTTAACCGTTAACACACTTTTGTTTTTCTTGTGGTTTTCAGGCTGTAGACTGTGATGATGTCTCACAGAGAGGTCAGAGGTCACAGACAGTTCTACTCATCACTTTGGACTTTAGCATGAAGTCTCCAAAAGGTCAATTCACAAATGTTGAACCTGATCATTTCTATGAGAGGTAAGAACCAAGAGCCACTGTATTACAACACAACTGTGTGTGTGTGTGTGTGTGTGCTCACTATTACAACACAACTGTGTGTGTGTGTGTGTGTGTGTGTGTGTGTGTCTGTGTGTGTGTGTGTGTGTGTGTGTGTGTGCTCACTATTACAACACAACTGTGTGTGTGTGTGTGTGCTCACTATTACAACACAACTGTGTGTGTGTGTGTGTGTCTGTGTGTGTGTCTGTGTGTGTATGTGTGTGTCTGTGTGTGTGTGTGTGTGTGTGTGTGTCTGTGTGTGTGTCTGTGTGTGTCTGTGTGTGTGTGTGTGTGTGTGTCTGTATGTGTGTGTGTGTGTGTGTGTGTCTGTGTGTGTATGTGTGTGTGTGTGTGTCTGTGTGTGTGTCTGTGTGTGTGTGTGTGTCTGTGTGTGTGTCTGTGTGTCTGTGTGTGTGTGTGTGTGTGTGTCTATGTGCTCTCTGTATTAGCTCCATCTGAATGTGATGTCTGAAACACAGTGATTGATCTTGTGCAGCTGATGTCATTAACATTCCCTGGGGGTGTGATGCTAACTGTAGGCACTGTTTTATCTAAGGATTTGTGCTGTTAAACAAGTCCTCTTCTCAAATAACAGGGTTATTTTCAGACATGTGTCTTTAGTGTGTAGATTCAAACGTACAGTGAATAATGAGCAGCCTGTGCTCGTCCTGGGAGTCCTCCATCGTGTAGAGCGTCTGCTTTGTGATGCTGCTCAGGTCCACGTTCCTCCAGTCCTCCAACATCTGGAACGTGATGTCTGCACTGTTTATCACTGTCCGGGATGCCTGGAAACAGATAATCTACAATATTACAACACACCAACACCATCTCTCTTATTCTCTTATCAGCGTGAGCTTTGAGGGGTTTTATTAAAATTTCAGACAGAGATAGCACCTGGCATAGGTGATTCAATGATGTTTGCCGCTTTAAGATCTGAGAAAACCTCCTGGACACTGAAAAAAAAGAAAGAAATAAGTGTAATAAGGGTAGTCATTGGTAAAAGTATGTGTGTGTATGTATAATTTCATATATATATATATATATATATATATATATATATATATATATATATATATATATATATATATATATATATATATATATATATATATATATATATATATATATATATATATATATATATATATATATATATATATATATATATATATATATATATATATATATATATATATATGATTATTATTATTATTATTAAACAACCTTACATTCAAATTTGATATTCCTCAGGTTTTCAGGGAGGTCATGAAGTGCGATTTTAAGCCATTCGTCAAGTTGTTTGGCAAATTTCCTTATAACCTGAGTCAAACTAAAACAAAGAAATATAGGAAATTAAAATAACATATCAAAACATCTCTGATTTCAAGTATTTGATATCGTAACTCTAATCCTGTAATAAGCTGATTCACCAATATGCATTCATTTAAATTCAGCTTAAGTTAAAATCATTGTTTATGACTTAAATATTGTACATGAATGACAAAATGTCTTGTGCATAAACCATTAAAAAGAGGCTATTTTAAAGCATTTTTGGTATGGACAGATCACATACAATTACAGTAAAAGTTATTGGTATTGATTAATTTCATGATGGTGATGGGTTATTCATGAAGGGGTGTGTCAGGGTGGCACCTGTCGGGCAGCGCTTGGAGAACAGTGGGCATGAGCACTCCAGAAATGGCCTTGTACAAAATGGAGTCGCAGACACCCACGATGTTGACCACAGTGGGCGACCCCAACACAGGCAGCATGTGCGGGGGCATACCCTGCCAAAAGTGCAGCAGAAAACTCTGGACCTGCACAAAACAAACAAGTAGTTTAACAATGCGGTTCAACATCGAGGTTTAACACTGAGGTTTTATAATGCGTTCAGACCACAGCGTCAAAAAACACCCTGGACACCTCTAGTTGGAGCGTTTGCATTTGAATTCAGATGCCCCCGGCACATGTCTTGGACGCCGGGGACCAACGGGAGAAAAATACTTGACACGCATCCAGGGTGTCACCTGTGGTCTGTGAGTAAAATGTTTTCCTGACTGAGAGAGTGACTTTAACGTATTTATTACATAAAACACATCAGCAGAGGGCCACAGGCAGTAATACAGGAAGTGCTCCAGTGGGTTTCTCGACTGAACTAAAGGTAAAAGGAGCTGTTAATTTGAAAACTACTGCTTCATGATATCACAAGGTGGAACAGAGCAGCATAGAGAGACTAATAATAAAGAGTTACTCAAACGTGTGAATGAAAAAAACACAACTCCAGTTCTGTTTTTGAGGAGGGAACAGCATTAGAACATGACTTAAAGCTCACAGGAGTCAGTTTTGTGCTACAGGGCCTTTAATAATTGTCATTCTGTTTGGTTGTATGGAGTGTTGAAGTGTGGTTCATTGTGTGGTGGAAAGTGTCTAAAAGCTCAAATTTTCATGTTCTGTTGAACTCCATGGAGATATTACTGCTTCTCCTGGAATGTTCATGGCATAAAACTCCTCTGTCTTTCTGGAGGCACCAGGTGACACCCAGGCCTAACCCAAACCACAGGTTTACCACAAACTTTTACGAGAGCTGGAGTTATGTTTTGTGTAATGATCTCTTCACACAAAAATGTAAATATAAAATCTTGCCTCATCAAAATTGGCTCTGATGACAGTATCCAGTATCCTCTGACAGTGCGTTCTGTACATCATGATGAAGGTGGACACCTGTGGAGACCACAACACTGAGATGTTTAAAGAGCTAAAAACATCATACTACTGACCGTCCATGGTGGGAAACTGAAACGTGTTACAAAAACAAGAGAATAAATCTCACCCAAAGCGAGAGAACCAATAAAGGAGCATTAAAGGTCTAAGCTGAAGCCAAAGGAAATAAAATGAGCTTTAGAGATCAGGAAAAAACCCAACCCTTTAAAATCATGGCCCCTCTTTAAGCACCGGACAGCCTCTGCATGTCCTTTGTCCAAACTAGATCTCATTATCTCCCCTAAGATTAAGAGTTAGCGAGAAGCTAGCACATAAATCTTTAAGGTCTTCCTGGGATAAAGGGGTCTGACCAGAGGGGGTACATGATGGCGAGTAGTTACCCTCTCCTCTGGCAGGCTGGCCGGCAGATTTAGGTCTTTGACATTTGGGAACTCTGGCAGAAGGGTCCCGAGTTTGGATCGTGGTGAATACGCCACTGTCTGTTTGGTCACTTCTTTCTTGCCCGTCTCGTTCACCCAAGCGGCGCCTTTTTTCGAGTACATCACGTCGTAATATTGGGATGACTCCTTCACTGCAATTCCATAGTAGTGATACCTGCAGAGAACAGAAGACTGGACGTAAATGGTGGAGAGTGTACGGAGAGTGGATTATGATGTTTAAAAGGTGGATATAGTTATAATGTGTATAATTTTTATCACGTTGAAAATGTTTATGATGTTAACTTACTTTGACTGTCCTCTTGTACCCAGGCGTCTAGTGGTTAATGCTGGAAATTGTTGCCGTATGATCTGTGTTTAGATAAAATAAATGCGAAATTTACATAAAACACCAAAAGGAAATATTTAAACTTGAAGCTTTTCATGCAGGTGAATATTTCATGTAATTCACAACGGTGCTTTTTAAAATGCTAAACTACGGTTTTTTGTTTTTTTTTTGCATTATTGGTAATTGCGACAGACAATGAGACATTTTAGATAAATCTTGTGTTTAAAAATCATTAGTAACATGGTTTTCATGTCATCTTTCTCAAATTCAATGAAAAACCTGGAGACTAAAAACGGTAATATTATTATGTCTTCACACACTGGACACAGCTGTGGATAAGGCCAACAATGGACTACTTAATTTGACCCAACATTTTAAATATTTAACAAAAGATTTACATTTGCATTAACTGCTAAGAAACAACTTTTTATTTGACCATATTGTAATTACCATGCAAAATAATGTGATCGATCCATCGATCTCACAAATCAAGATGGAGTTCTTTGGCAGCACTTCCCTATGATTATATATTACATATATAACATTTATAACATATATTACATGTATTACATTTATTACATGCTAAGTAGCTAACCCATCATGTTTGAGGGATGAAAATCTCATATCTGTAGCCGTGGGGTGTGTGGAAAAAAAGTTTAGACATCCATTTATGAGTCTTCTCCACAGTGTCCCCTGAATCATCCAGCCGCCTCCACTCCTCCCTCTCCTCCTCTCCGTCTCTCTCTCTCTCTCTCTCTCCTTCCTCTTTTCATTTTGTCCAAAGAAGATTGGCTCCTGGGTCCGACTCCCGGTGCACCAAACTTTAGCAAACAGTGTAGCGCTCCATTGTGTTGGCTGAAAAAAGGGGCCAAGCTGTGAAGTTTCTGTCAGACCTGGCTTGATAAATGAGCAGACAGGGAGGCAGGCCGGACCCTCGCGCAGTTTTTTTGTCCAGAATCAATGAACCCTCCCAAAGGACGCCCCACACCGCCATCGCCACTGATCTAACATTCCGCAACATCTCACCCTTCCAAATTTCCTTTAATTACACATTAATCCAGGCCCCTTCGCTTTTTCAATATCTTCCGACAGGAGTGGGGCAGGGTGTGGGGCTGGAGGAGGGGGCTCGGGTGGGGGTGATGGAGGGGGTGGGGGTGATGGTGGGGGTGGGGTATTTGAGGGGCACTAAACTCCTTGGGGGTTGTGGGAACAGACCAGAGCCAGTGTGGGTTGGCTGTAGATTCTGTGTTATTGCGTTTGAGTCCTTCACAGCGTTGGTATGGGCCATGATGAGGTTCAGTCCAGGCGTAAATGCTCAAAGGTTCCTTCAGGAGTTTGGGAAAAATTTCAGACTGAACTTAAAATGAAATCTTCAAATGGACAGTGTTTTTAACAATAAATCAAAAATCTGTCACGCACTATTCACTTTATTCCAGAAGTTGCTGTGGGTGATGCCATCAGCACTCGGGTTGTGTTACTTTGCATGGGGCTGCTGCTCTCACAGTAAATACTGTAAGTTTTATATGGACTATGCAGGCATTTTAAAGCTTTCATAGTCCCTAGGACACACATCTGTGGGAACTGGAATTGCACCGCCAACCTGTGGGTGAGTGGATCTGACCACTCAACCTATGATGTTTATGTCAAGAGCAGGATTCAAGCCGCCAACCTTTAAAACGACAAAATTCTAAATAATAATAATAAGATGTTCTTACATCTAAGATTTTAGTCACTTAGGGTTAGGGTTACCTTTTTAGGTTTGAGGTAACCAAATGAACAGGTCTTACAGACAGTTCTGTTGAAATAAATACTGCATAAAACGCTGTGGGTGATCCTAATGGCTGAAGAGCACAAAAAATAAGTGGGACATACATTTCCAAAAAGGACGATTGCAAATGACCGCCAGAGCTAAAATACTAAATATCCTCAAAAAAGGGGCAACACAATGCTCATAAAGTACAAACCAAACTGTGCAGTCTTTCACATAAGGGACACTTCTGTACTCATGTGGCTCATTCTTAGGGTTAGGGTTAGGGTTGGGATTGGGTTTGTTTGTGTGAGATTTGAACATGAATCATGACATTTCCAGACACATTTGAGCACTTTAAAACCTGTCATTGAAATAACCCCATAAAACACACTGATCCCTACCACAAACATCATCGGGATTCATCTATAGAATTCATTTTAGAACATTATGAACATCTATCTAGTGTAAAAAATGAGCATATCTCTGTCATGTGTTTTTAACATTGTTTGTGATAAATAAGGTAAGCGTAAATTTCTCACCTTTCCAAAGCTGGCGGCGTTGACTGGCTGCATGTCGTGTTTCTCGCTGAAGTCCAGGTAGTGCATGTAGAGGGCACTACGGGGAATACACACTCCCTCTGCAATCTCATAGTTATCCTCCAACCTGCAAAGATGAACAGACACTAAGGAAGTCTGGATTCCACTCATATAAACAGAGAAAGTGTGGGGTCCACTCATATAAACAGAGAAAGTGTGGGATCCACTCATATCAACAGAGAAAGTGTGGGATCCACTCATATCAACAGAGAAAGTGTGGGATCCACTCATATAAACAGAGAAAGTGTGGGATCCACTCATATAAACAGAGAAAGTGTGGGATCCACTCATATAAACAGAGAAAGTGTGGGATCCACTCATATAAACAGAGAAAGTGTGGGGTCCACTCATATAAACAGAGAAAGTGTGGGATCCACTCATATAAACAGAGAAAGTGTGGGATCCATTCATATAAACAAAGAAAGTGTGGGATCCACTCATATCAACAGAGAAAGTGTGGGATCCACTCATATCAACAGAGAAAGTGTGGGATCCACTCATATAAACAGAGAAAGTGTGGGATCCACTCATATAAACAGAGAAAGTGTGGGATCCACTCATATAAACAGAGAAAGTGTGGGATCCACTCATATAAACAGAGAAAGTGTGGGGTCCACTCATATAAACAGAGAAAGTGTGGGGTCCACTCATATCAACAGAGAAAGTGTGGGGTCCACTCATATAAACAGAGAAAGTGTGGGATCCACTCATATAAACAGAGAAAGTGTGGGATCCACTCATATAAACAGAGAAAGTGTGGGGTCCACTCATATAAACAGAGAAAGTGTGGGATCCACTCATATAAACAGAGAAAGTGTGGGATCCACTCATATAAACAGAGAAAGTGTGGGATCCACTCATAAAAACAAAGAAAGTGTGGGATCCACTCATATAAACAGAGAAAGTGTGGGATCCACTCATATAAACAGAGAAAGTGTGGGATCTACTCATATAACTAGAGAAAGTGTGGGATCCACTCATATAAACAGAGAAAGTGTGGGATCCACTCATATAAACAGAGAAAGTGTGGGATCCACTCATATAAACAGAGAAAGTGTGGGATCCACTCATATAAACAGAGAAAGTGTGGGATCAACTCATATAAACAGAGAAAGTGTGGGGTCCACTCATATAAACAGAGAAAGTGTGGGATCCACTCATATAAACAGAGAAAGTGTGGGATCTACTCATATAAACAGAGAAAGTGTGGGGTCCACTCATATAAACAGAGAAAGTGTGGGATCTACTCATATAAACAGAGAAAGTGTGGGGTCCACTCATATAAAGAGAGAAAGTGTGGGATCAACTCATATAAACAGAGAAAGTGTGGGATCCACTCATATAAACAGAGAAAGTGTGGGATCTACTCATATAAACAGAGAAAGTGTGGGGTCCACTCATATAAACAGAGAAAGTGTGGGATCTACTCATATAAACAGAGAAAGTGTGGGGTCCACTCATATAAATAGAGAAAGTGTGGGATCCACTCATATAAACAGAGAAAGTGTGGGATCCACTCATATAAACAGAGAAAGTGTGGGATCCACTCATATAAACAGAGAAAGTGTGGGATCCACTCATATAAACAGAGAAAGTGTGGGATCCACTCATATAAACAGAGAAAGTGTGGGATCCACTCATATAAACAGAGAAAGTGTGGGATCAACTCATATAAACAGAGAAAGTGTGGGGTCCACTCATATAAATAGAGAAAGTGTGGGATCCACTCATATAAACAGAGAAAGTGTGGGATCAACTCATATAAACAGAGAAAGTGTGGGGTCCACTCATATAAACAGAGAAAGTGTGGGATCCACTCATATAAACAGAGAAAGTGTGGGATCCACTCATATAAACAGAGAAAGTGTGGGGTCCACTCATATAAACAGAGAAAGTGTGGGATCCACTCATATAAACAGAGAAAGTGTTGGATCCACTCATATAAACAGAGAAAGTGTGGGATCCACTCATATAAACAGAGAAAGTGTGGGATCCACTCATATAAACAGAGAAAGTGTGGGATCTACTCATATAAACAGAGAAAGTGTGGGATCCACTCATATAAACAGAGAAAGTGTGGGATCTACTCATATAAACAGAGGGTGGGACACAGCAGGAGAAGTACACGATACTGTTGAATGTTTGATAGAGCCGAAAATTGTAATGAAAATTACAAATGTTCAAATATTTAGGATATGAAAATAGAATCCAATTCAGAGTCTGTGAGTCTGAGCCTGTGAGTCTGAGCCTGTGACTCTGAGCCTGTGAGTCTGTGAGTCTGTGAGTCTGAGCCTGTGAGTCTGAGAATTTGAGTCTGAGTCCGTGAGTCTGTGAGTCTGTGAGTCTGTGAGTCTGTGAGTCTGGGAGTCTGGGAGTCTGGGAGTCTGGGAGTCTGAGTCTATGAGTCTGTGAGTCTGTGAGTCTGAGTCTGTGAGTCTGTGAGTCTGTGAGTCTGTGAGTCTGTGAATCTGTGAGCCTGTGAGTCTGAGACTGTGAGTCTGAGTCTATGAGTCTGTGTGTCTGTCACTCTATGAGTCTGAGTCTGAGAGTCTGAGTCTGTGAGTCTGAGCCTGTGAGTCTGAGTCTGTGAGCCTGTGAGTATGAGTCTGTGAGTCTGTGAGTCTGAGCCTGTGAGTCTGTGAGTCTGAGTCTGTGAGTCTGTGAGTCTGTGAGTCTGAGTCTGAAAGTCTGTGAGTCTGTGTCTGTGAGTTTGTGAGTCTGTGAGTCTGTGAGTCTGAGCATGTGAGTCTGTGAGTCTGTGAGTCTGAGACTGTGAGTTTGTGAGTCTGTGAGTCTGTGAGTCTGAGTCTGTGAGTCTGTGAGTCTGTGAGTTTGTGAGTTTGTGAGTCTGTGAGTCTGTGAGTCTGTGAGTCTGTGAGTCTGTGAGTCTGTGAGTCTGAGCATGTGAGTCTGTGAGTCTGTGAGTCTGTGAGTCTGTGAGTCTGTGAGTCTGTGAGTCTGAGTGTGTGAGTCTGTGAGTTTGTGAGTTTGTGAGTTTGTGAGTCTGTGAGTCTGTGAGTCTGTGAGTTTGTGAGTTTGTGAGTCTGTGAGTCTGTGAGTCTGTGAGTCTGAGTCTGAGTCTGTGAGTCTGAGGCTGTGAGTCTGAGCATGTGAGTCTGTGAGTCTGAGTCTGTGAGTCTGTGAGTCTGTGAGTCTGTGAGTCTGTGAGTCTGTGAGTCTGAGCCTGAGAGTCTGTGAGTCTGAGTCTGAGTCTGAGTCTGTGAGTAAGTAAGTAAGTGTTTTATTTATATAGCGCTTTTCACAGACATATGTCACAAAGATGCTTTACAGAGGATTATTCAGAGCATTTTTCATTCACTCCATACCCGGTGGTGGTAAACTACTGTTATAGCCACAGTTGCCCTGGGGCAGACTGACGGAGGCGCGGCTGCCAAGCCAACCGGCGCCAACGGTCCCTCCGACCACCACCATCACTCAATCACACAACTTGCACACCTACAGTGCATGTTTTTTGGGTTGAGTCTGAGGCTGTGAGTCTGAGTCTGTGAGTCTGTGAGTCTGTGAGTCTGAGTCTGTGAGTCTGAGCCTGTGAGTCTGAGTCTGAGTCTGTGAGCCTGTGAGTATGAGTCTATGAGTCTGTGAGTCTGAGCCTGTGAGTCTGTGAGTCTGAGTCTGTGAGTCTGAGGCTGTGAGTCTGTGAGTCTGAGTCTGTGAGTCTGAGGCTGTGAGTCTGAGCCTGTGAGTCTGTAAGTCTATAAGTCTGTGAGTCTGTGAGTCTGAATCTGTGAGTCTGAGCCTGTGAGTCTGTAAGTCTGAGTCTGAGTCTGTGAGCCTGTGAGTATGAGTCTGTGAGTCTGTGAGTCTGAGCCTGTGAGTCTGTGAGTCTGTGAGTCTGTGAGTCTGAGTCTGTGAGTCTGTGAGTCTGAGTCTGTGAGTTTGTGAGTCTGTGAGTCTGTGAGTCTGAGTCTGTAAGTCTGTGAGTCTGTGAGTCTGAGTCTGAGTCTGTGAGTCTGAGGCTGTGAGTCTGAGCCTGTGAGTCTGTGAGTCTGTGAGTCTGATTCTGTGAGTCTCTGAGTTTGTGAGTCTGTGAGTCTGAGAGTCTGTAAGTCTGAGTCTGTGAGTCTGAACCTGTGAGTCTGAGACTGTGAGTCTGAGTCTGTGAGTCTGTGAGTTTGAGTCTGTGAGTCTGTGAGTCTGTGAGTCTGTGAGTCTGAGCCTGTGAGTCTGTGAGTCTGTGAGTCTGAGTCTGTGAGTCTGTGAGTCTGTGAGTCTGAGTCTGTGAGTCTGTGAGTCTGAGTCTGTGAGTCTGAGCCTGTGAGTCTGTGAGTCTGTGAGTCTGTGAGTCTGTGAGTCTGTGAGTCTGTGAGTCTGTGAATCTGAGCCTGTGAGTCTGAGGTTGTGAGTCTGAGCCTGTGAGTCTGTGAGTCGGTAAGTCGGTGAGTCGGTGAGTCTGTGAGTCTGTGAGTCTGAGTGTGTGAGTGTGTGAGTCTGTGAGTCTGTGAGTCTGTGAGTCTGTGAGTCTGTGAGTCTGTGAGTCTGAGTCTGTGAGTTTGTGAGTTTGTGAGTCTGTGAGTCTGAAAGTCTGTGAGTCTGTGAGTCTGTAAGTCTGAGTCTGTGAGTCTGAGCCTGTGAATCTGAGACTGTGAGTCTGAGTCTGTGAGTCTGTGAGTCTGTGAGTCTGTGAGTCTGTGAGTCTGAGTATGTGAATCTGAGTCTGTGAGTCTGAGCCTGAGTCTGTGAGTCTGAGTATGAGTCTGTGAGTTTGAGCCTCTGAGTCTGTGAGTCTGAGCTTGTGAGTCTGAGCCTGTGAGTCTGTGAATCTGAGCCTGTGAGTCTGTGAATCTGAGCCTGTGAATCTGAGCCTGTGAGTCTGAGCCTGTGAGTCTGTGAATCTGAGAGTCTGAGAGTCTGAGTCTGAGTCTGTGAGTCTGTGAGTCTGTGAGTCTGTGAGTCTGAGTCTGTGAGTCTGTGAGTCTGAGCCGGTGAGTCTGTGAGTCTGTTAGTCTGAGTCTGTGAGTCTGAGGCTGTGAGTCTGAGCCTGTGAGTCTGTGAGTCTGAGAGTCTGTGAGTCTGAGTCTGAGTCTGTGAGTCTGTGAGTCTGTGAGTCTGTGAGTCTGTGAGTCTGAGTCTGTGAGTCTGAGCCTGTGAGTCTGTTGGTCTGAGTCTGAGTCTGTGAGTCTGTGAGTCTGAGCCTGTGAGTGTGTGAGTCTGAGTCTGTGAGTCTGTGAGTCTGTGAGTCTGTGAGTCTGTGAGTCTGTGAGTCTGTGAGTCTGAGTCTGTGAGTCTGTGAGTCTGAGTCTGTGAGTCTGTGAGTCTGAGTCTGTGAGTCTGTGAGTCTGTGAGTCTGTGAGTCTGTGAGTCTGTGAGTCTGAGTCTGAGTCTGTGAGTCTGAGTCTGTGAGTCTGTGAGTCTGTGAGTCTGAGTCTGTGAGTCTGAGTCTGTGAGTCTGAGTCTGTGAGTCTGTGAGTCTGAGTCTGTGAATCTGTGAGTCTGTGAGTCTGTGAGTCTGAGTCTGTGAGTCTGTGAGTCTGTGAGTCTGTGAGTCTGTGAGTCTGTGAGTCTGAGTCTGAGTCTGTGAGTCTGTGAGTCTGTGAGTCTGAGTCTGTGAGTCTGTGAGTCTGTGAGTCTGAGTCTGTGAGTCTGTGAGTCTGAGTCTGTGAGTCTGAGTCTGTGAGTCTGAGTCTGTGAGTCTGTGAGTCTGTGAGTCTGAGTCTGTGAGTCTGAGTCTGTGAGTCTGTGAGTCTGTGAGTCTGAGTCTGTGAGTCTGAGTCTGTGAGTCTGTGAGTCTGAGTCTGAGTCTGAGTCTGTGAGTCTGAGCCTGTGAGTCTGAGTCTGTGAGTCTGAGTCTGTGAGTCTGTGAGTCTGTGAGTCTGAGTCTGTGAGTCTGAGTCTGTGAGTCTGAGCCTGTGAGTCTGAGAGTCTGTGAGTCTGAGTCTGTGAGTCTGTGAGTCTGTTAGTCTGAGGCTGTGAGTCTGAGCCTGTGAGTCTGTGAGTCTGAGAGTCTGTGAGTCTGAGTCTGTGAGTCTGTGAGTCTGTGAGTCTGAGTCTGTGAGTCTGAGCCTGTGAGTCTGTGAGTCTGTTAGTCTGAGTCTGAGTCTGTGAGTCTGTGAGTCTGTGAGTCTGAGCCTGTGAGTCTGTGAGTCTGAGTCTGTGAGTCTGAGTCTGTGAGTCTGTGAGTCTGTGAGTCTGTGAGTCTGTGAGTCTGAGTCTGTGAGTCTGAGTCTGTGAGTCTGTGAGTCTGAGTCTGTGAGTCTGGAAGTCTGTGAGTCTGTGAGTCTGAGTCTGAGTCTGTGAGTCTGAGGCTGTGAGTCTGAGCCCCTGAGTCTGTGAGTCTGTGAGTCTGAGTCTGTGAGTCTGTGAGTCTGTGAGTCTGAGTCTGAGTCTGTGAGTCTGAGGCTGTGAGTCTGAGCCTGTGAGTCTGTGAGTCTGTGAGTCTGATTCTGTGAGTCTCTGAGTTTGTGAGTCTGTGAGTCTGAGAGTCTGTGAGTCTGTGAGTCTGTGAGTCTGAGTCTGTGAGTCTGAGCCTGTGAGTCTGTGAGTCTGTTAGTCTGAGTCTGAGTCTGTGAGTCTGTGAGTCTGTGAGTCTGTGAGTCTGTGAGTCTGTGAGTCTGAGTCTGTGAGTCTGTGAGTCTGTGAGTCTGTGAGTCTGAGCCTGTGAGTCTGAGACTGTGAGTCTGAGTCTGTGAGTCTGTGAGTGTGTGAGTCTGTGAGTCTGTGAGTCTGTGAGTCTGAGCCTGTGAGTCTGTGAGTCTGAGTCTGTGAGTCTGAGCCTGTGAGTCTGTGAGTGTGAGTCTGTGAGTCTGAGTCTGTGAGTCTGTGAGTCTGTGAGTCTGTGAGTCTGTGAGTCTGAGTCTGTGAGTCTGAGCCTGTGAGTCTGAGTCTGTGAGTCTGTGAGTCTGTGAGACTGAGCCTGAGTCTGTGAGTCTGAGTATGAGTCTGTGAGTCTGAGCCTGTGAGTCTGTGAGTCTGTGAGTCTGAGCCTGTGAGTCTGTGAGTCTGAGTCTGAGTCTGTGAGTCTGAGGCTGTGAGTCTGAGCCTGTGAGTCTGTGAGTCTGAGTCTGTGAGTCTGAGTCTGTGAGTCTGTGAGTCTGTGACTCTGAGAGTCTGTGAGTTTGTGAGTCTGTGAGTCTGTGAGTCTGAGTCTGTAAGTCTGTGAATCTGTAAGTCTGAGCCTGTGAGTCTGAGACTGTGAGTCTGAGTCTGTGAGTCTGTGAGTTTGTGAGTCTGTGAGTCTGTGAGTCTGAGCCTGTGAGTCTGTGAGTCTGAGTCTGTGAGTCTGAGCCTGTGAGTCTGTGAGTCTGAGCCTGTGAGTCTGAGGTTGTGAGTCTGAGCCTGTGAGTCTGTGAGTCGGTGAGTCGGTGAGTCTGTGAGTCTGAGTGTGTGAGTGTGTGAGTGTGTGAGTGTGTGAGTCTTTGAGTCTGTGAGTCTGAGCCTGTTAGTCTGTGAGTCTGTGAGTCTGTGAGTCTGTGAATCTGAGCCTGTGAGTCTGAGCCTGTGAGTCTGAGGTTGTGAGTCTGAGCCTGTGAGTCTGTGAGTCGGTGAGCCTGTGATTCTGTGAGTCTGTGAGTCTGTGAGTCTGAGTCTGTGAGTTTGTGAGTCTGAGGCTGTGAGTCTGTGAGTCTGAGTCTGAGTCTGTGAGTCTGAGGCTGTGAGTCTGAGCCTGTGAGTCTGTGAGTCTGAGTCTGTGAGTCTGAGTCTGTGAGTCTGTGAGTCTGTGAGTGTGTGAGTCTGTGAGTCTGTGAGTCTGTGAGTCTGTGAGTCTGAGTCTGTAAGTCTGTGAGTCTGTGAGTCTGAGCCTGTGAGTCTGAGACTGTGAGTCTGAGTCTGTGAGTCTGTGAGTATGAGTCTGTGAGTCTGTGAGTCTGTGAGTCTGTGAGTCTGAGTCTGTGAGTCTGAGCCTGTGAGTCTGTGAGTCTGAGTCTGTGAGTCTGAGCCTGTGAGTCTGAGCCTGTGAGTCTGTGAGTGTGGTGAGTCTGTGAGTCTGTGAGTCTGAGTCTGTGAGTCTGAGCCTGTGAGTCTGTGAGTCTGAGCCTGTGAGTCTGTGAGTCGGTGAGCCTGTGATTCTGTGAGTCTGTGAGTCTGTGAGTCTGAGTCTGTGAGTTTGTGAGTCTGAGTCTGTGAGTCTGAGCCTGTGAGTCTGTGAGTCTGAGAGTCTGAGTCTGAGTCTGTGAGCCTGTGAGTATGAGTCTGTGAGTCTGTGAGTCTGAGCCTGTGAGTCTGTGAGTCTGTGAGTCTGAGTCTGTGAGTCTGAGGCTGTGAGTCTGAGGCTGTGAGTCTGAGTCTGTGAGCCTGTGAGGATGAGTCTGTGAGTCTGTGAGTCTGAGCCTGTGAGTCTGTGAGTCTGTGAGTCTGAGTCTGTGAGTCTGAGGCTGTGAGGCTGAGCCTGTGAGTCTGTGAGTCTGAGTCTGTGAGTCTGAGGCTGTGAGCCTGTGAGGATGAGTCTGTGAGTCTGTGAGTCTGAGCCTGTGAGTCTGTGTCTGTAAGTCTGTGACTCTATGAATCTGTAAGTCTGAGTCTGTGAGTCTGTGAGTTTGAGTCTGTGAGTCTGTGAGTCTGTGAGTCTGAGCCTGTGAGTCTGAGTCTGTGAGTCTGAGCCTGAGTCTGTGAGTCTGAGTATTAGTCTGTGAGTCTGAGCCTGTGAGTCTGTGAGTCTGTGAGTCTGTGAGTCTGTGAATCTGAGCCTGTGAGTCTGAGGTTGTGAGTCTGTGAGTCTGAGTCTGTGAGTCTGTAAGTCTGGTGAGTCTGAGTCTGTGAGTCTGAGTCTGTAAGTCTGAGTCTGAGCCTATGAGTCTGTGAGTCTGAGTCTGTAAGTCTGTGAGTCTGTGAGTCTGTGAGTCTGTGAGTCTGAGTCTGTGAGTCTGAGCCTGTGAGTCTGTGAGTCTGAGTCTGAGTCTGTGAGCCTGTGAGTATGAGTCTATGAGTCTGTGAGTCTGAGCCTGTGAGTCTGTGAGTCTGAGAGTCTTAGTCTGTGAGTCTGAGGCTGTGAGTCTGTGTCTGTGAGTCTAAGGCTGTGAGTTTGAGCCTGTGAGTCTGAGTCTGTGAGTCTGAGCTTGTGAGTCTGAGCCTGTGAGTCTGTGAGTCTGTGAATCTGAGCCTGTGAGTCTGTGAATCTGAGCCTGAGGCTGTGAGTCTGAGGCTATGAGTCTGAGCCTGTGAGTCTGTGAGTCTGAGAGTCTGTGAGTCTGAGTCTGTGAGTCTGTGAGTCTGTGAGTCTGAGTCTGTGAGTCTGTGAGTCTGTTAGTCTGAGTCTGTGAGTCTGTGAGTCTGTGAGTCTGTGAGTCTGTGAGTTTGTGAGTCTGTGAGTCTGTGAGTCTGAGTCGGTAAGTCTGTGACTCTGTGAATCTGTAAGTCTGAGTCTGTGAGTCTGAGCCTGTGAGTCTGAGACTGTGAGTCTGAGTCTGAAAGACTGTGAGTATGAGTCTGTGAGTCTGTGAGTCTGAGCCTGAGTCTGTGAGTGTGTGAGTCTGAGTATGAGTCTGTGAGTCTGAGGCTGTGAGTCTGTGAGTCTATGAGTCTGAGCCTGAGTCTGTGAGTGTGTGAGTCTGAGAATGAGTCTGTGAGTCTGAGCCTGTGAGTCTGCGAGTCTGTGAGTCTGAGTCTGTGAGTATGAGTCTGTGAGTATGAATCTGTGAGTCTGTGAGTCTGAGTCTGTGAGTCTGAGCCCCTGAGTCTGTGAGTCTGTGAGTATGAGTCTTTGAGTTTGTGAGTCTGTGAGTCTGTGAGTCTGTGAGCCTGAGTCTGCGAGTCTGAATCTGTGAGTCTGAATCTGTGAGTCTGAGTCTGTGAGTCTGAATCTGTGAGTCTGAGCCTGTGAGTCTGAGTCTGTGAGTCTGAGTCTGTGAGTCTGAATCTGTGAGTCTGAGTCTGTGAGTCTGAATCTGTGAGTCTGAGTCTGTGAGTCTGTGAGTCTGTGAGTATGAGTATGTGAGTCTGAGCCTGTTAGTCTGAGCCTGTGAGTCTGTGAGTCTGAGCCTGTGAGTCTGTGAGTCTCAGCCTGTAAGTCTGTGAATCTGAGTCTGTAAGTCTGTGAGTCTGAGTCTATGAGTCTGAGCCTGTGAGTCTGTGAGTCTGAGTCTGAGTCTGTGAGTCTGAGGCTGTGAGTCTGAGCATGTGAGTCTGTGAGTCTGAGTCTGTGAGTCTGAGTCTGTGAATCTGTGAGTCTGTGAATCTGAGAGTCTGTGAGTTTGTGAGTCTGTGAGTCTGTGAGTCTGTGAGTCTGAGTCTGTAAGTCTGTGAATCTGTAAGTCTGAGCCTATGAGTCTGAGACTGTGAGTCTGAGTCTGTGAGACTGTGAGTGTGTGAGTCTGTGAGTCTGTGAGTCTGAGCCTGTGAGTCTGTGAGTCTGAGTCTGTGAGTCTGAGCCTGTGAGTCTGTGAGTCTGAGTCTGTGAGTCTGAGCCTGTGAGTCTGAGCCTGTGAGTCTGTGAGTCTGAGTCTGTGAGTCTGTAAGTCTGTGAGTCTGAGTCTGTGAGTCTGAGCCTGTGAGTCTGTGAGTCTGAGCCTGTGAGTCTGTGAGTCTGAGCCTGTGAGTCTGTGAGTCTCAGCCTGTAAATCTGTGAATCTGAGTCTGTAAGTCTGTGAGTCTGAGTCTGTGAGTCTGAGCCTGTGAGTCTGTGAGTCTGAGTCTGAGTCTGTGAGCCTGTGAGTATGAGTCTGTGAGTCTGTGAGTCTGAGCCTGTGAGTCTGTGAGTCTGTGAGTCTGAGTCTGTGAGTCTGAGGCTGTGAGTCTGAGGCTGTGAGTCTGAGTCTGTGAGCCTGTGAGGATGAGTCTGTGAGTCTGTGAGTCTGAGCCTGTGAGTCTGTGAGTCTGTGAGTCTGAGTCTGTGAGTCTGAGGCTGTGAGTCTGAGCCTGTGAGTCTGTGAGTCTGAGTCTGTGAGTCTGAGGCTGTGAGTCTGAGTCTGTGAGCCTGTGAGGATGAGTCTGTGAGTCTGTGAGTCTGAGCCTGTGAGTCTGTGAGTCTGTGAGTCTCAGTCTGTAAGTCTGTGACTCTGTGAATCTGTAAGTCTGAGCCTGTGAGTCTGAGCCTGTGAATCTGAGCCTGTGAGTGTGTGAGTCTGTGAGTCTGAGCCTGTGAGTCTGAGCCTGAGTCTGTGAGTGTGTGAGTCTGAGTATGAGTCTGTGAGTCTGAGCCTGTGAGTCTGTGAGTCTGTGAGTTTGTGAGTCTGTGAGTCTGAGTCTGTACGTCTGTGACTCTGTGAATCTGTAAGTCTGAGCCTGTGAGTCTGAGACTGTGAGTCTGAGTCTGTGAGACTGTGAGACTGTGAGTCTGTGAGTCTGTGTCTGTGAGACTGTGAGTCTGTGAGTCTGAGTCTGTGAGTTTGTGAGACTGTGAGTCTGAGTCTGAGAGTCTGAGGCTGTGAGTCTGAGCATGTGAGTATGCGAGTCTGTGAGTCTGTGAGTCTGTGAGTCTGAGCCTGTTAGTCTGTGAGTATGAGTCTGAGAGTCTGAGGCTGTGAGTCTGAGCATGTGAGTCTGTGAGTCTGTGAGTCTGAGTCTGTGAGTCTGTGAGTCTGTGAGTTTCAGCCTGTGAGTCTGTGAGGATGAGTCTGAGTCTGTGAGTCTGAGGCTGTGAGTCTGAGCATGTGAGTCTGTGAGTCTGAGTCTGTGAGTCTGAGTCTGTGAGTCTGTGAGTTTGTGTGTCTGTGAGTCTGAGTCTGTAAGTCTGAGTCTGTGAGTCTGTGAGTCTGAGTCTGTGAGTCTGTCAGTCTGAGCCTGTGAGTCTGTGAGAGCCTGAGCCTGTGAGTCTGAGCCTGTGAGTCTGAGGCTGTGAGTCTGAGCCTGTGAGTCTGTAAGTCTGTGAGTCTGTGAGTCTGAGTCTGTGAGTCTGAGAGTCTGAGTCTGTGAGTCTGTGAGTCTGTGAGTCTGTGAGTCTGTGAGTCTGTAAGTCTGTGAGTCTGAGTCTGTGAGTCTGTGAGTCTGATCCTGTGAGTCTGTGAGTCTGAGTCTGTCAGTCTGAGGCTGTGAATCTGAGCCTGTGGGTCTGTGAGTCTGTGAATCTGAGTCTGTGAGTCTGTGAGTCTGAGTCTGTGAGTCTGTGAGTTTGTGAGTCTGTGAGTCTGTGAGTCTGTGACTCTGTGAATCTGTAAGTCTGAGACCTTGAGTCTGAGTCTGTGAGACTGTGAGTCTGAGTCTGTGAGTCTGTGAGTCTGTGAGTCTGAGTCTGTGTCTGTCAGTCTGTGAGTCTGTGAGTCTGTGAGTTTGTGAGTCTGTGAGTCTGAGTCTGTGAGTCTGAGTCTGTGAGTCTGTGAGTCTGAGTCTGAGTCTGTGAGTCTGAGGCTGTGAGTCTGTGAGTCTGAGCCTGAGTCTGTGAGTGTGTGAGTCTGAGTATGAGTCTGTGAGTCTGAGCCTGTGAGTCTGCGAGTCTGTGAGTCTGAGTCTGTGAGTTTGAGTCTGTGAGTATGAATCTGTGAGTCTGTGAGTCTGAGCCTGTGAGTCTGAGTCTGAGTCGGTGAATGTGAATCTGAGTCTGTGAGTCTGTGAGTCTGTGAGTCTGTGAGTCTGTGAGTCTGAGCCCCTGAGTCTGTGAGTCTGTGAGTATGAGTCTGTGAGTCTGTGAGTTTGTGAGTTTGAGTCTGGGAGTCTGTGAGCCTGAGTCTGCGAGTCTGAATCTGTGAGTCTGAATCTGTGAGTCTGTGAGTCTGAGTCTGAGTCTGTGAGTATGAGTCTGTGAGTCTGAATCTGTGAGTCTGAGCCTGTGAGTCTGAGTCTGTGAGTCTGTGAGTCTGTGAGTCTGTGACTCTGAGTCTGAGTCTGTGAGTCTGAGCCTGTGAGTCTGAGTCTGTGAGTCTGAGTCTGTGAGTCTGTGAGTCTGTGAGTCTGAGTCTGTGAGTCTGAGTCTGTGAGTCTGAGCCTGAGTGTGTCAGTCTGAGTCTGTGAGTCTGTGAGTCTGTGAGTCTGAGCCTGTGAGTCTGAGCCTGTGAGTCTGTGAGTCTGCGAGTCTGTGAGTCTGAGTCTGTGAGTCTGAGAGTCTGTGAGTCTGTGAGTCTGTGAGTCTGTGAGTCTGTGAGTCTGAGCCTGTGAGTCTGAGTCTGTGAGTCTGAGCCTGAGTGTGTGAGTCTGAGTATGAGTCTGTGAGTCTGAGCCTGTGAGTCTGTGAGTCTGAGCCTGTCAGTCTGAGCCTGTGAGTCTGAGCTTGTGAGTCTGTGAGTCTGTGAGTCTGAGCCTGTGAGTCTGAGGCTGTGAGTCTACGCCTGTGAGTCTGTGAGTCTGTGAGTCTGTGAGTCTGAGGCTGTGAGTCTGAGCCTGTGAGTCTGTGAGTCTGTGAGTCTGTGAGTCTGAGAGTCTGAGAGTCTGTGAGTCTGTGAGTCTGAGTCTGAGTCTGTGAGTCTGAGGCTGTGAGTCTGGGCATGTGAGTCTGTGAGTGTGAGTCTGTGAGTCTGAGTCTGTGAGTCTGTGAGTTTGTGAGTCTGTGAGTCTGAGTCTGAGTCTGTGAGTCAGTGAGTCTGAGCATGTGAGTCTGAGCCTGTGAGTCGGTGAGTCTGAGTCTGAGTCTGTGAGCCTGTGAGCCTGTGAGTCTGTGAGTCTGTGAGTCTGTGAGTCTGAGTCTGTGAGTCTGTGAGTCTGTGAGTTTGTGAGTCTGTGAGTCTGAGTCTGTAAGTCTGTGACTCTGTGAATCTGTAAGTCTGAGCCTGTGAGTCTGAGACTGTGAGTCTGAGTCTGTGAGACTGTGAGTGTGTGAGTCTGTGAGTCTGTGAGTCTGAGCCTGTGAGTCTGTGAGTCTGAGTCTGTGAGTCTGAGCCTGTGAGTCTGAGCCTGTGAGTCTGTGAGTCTGAGTCTGTGAGTCTGTGAGTCTGTGAGTCTGTGAGTCTGTGAGTATGAGTATGTGAGTCTGAGCCTGTTAGTCTGAGCCTGTGAGTCTGTGAGTCTGAGCCTGTGAGTCTGTGAGTCTCAGCCTGTAAGTCTGTGAATCTGAGTCTGTAAGTCTGTGAGTCTGAGTCTATGAGTCTGAGCCTGTGAGTCTGTGAGTCTGAGTCTGAGTCTGTGAGTCTGAGGCTGTGAGTCTGAGCATGTGAGTCTGTGAGTCTGAGTCTGTGAGTCTGAGTCTGTGAGTCTGTGAGTCTGTGAATCTGAGAGTCTGTGAGTTTGTGAGTCTGTGAGTCTGTGAGTCTGAGTCTGTAAGTCTGTGAATCTGTAAGTCTGAGCCTATGAGTCTGAGACTGTGAGTCTGAGTCTGTGAGACTGTGAGTGTGTGAGTCTGTGAGTCTGTGAGTCTGAGCCTGTGAGTCTGTGAGTCTGAGTCTGTGAGTCTGAGCCTGTGAGTCTGTGAGTCTGAGTCTGTGAGTCTGAGCCTGTGAGTCTGAGCCTGTGAGTCTGTGAGTCTGAGTCTGTGAGTCTGTAAGTCTGTGAGTCGGCAAGTCTGTTAGTCTGAGCCTGTGAGTCTGTGAGTCTGAGCCTGTGAGTCTGTGAGTCTGAGCCTGTGAGTCTGTGAGTCTCAGCCTGTAAATCTGTGAATCTGAGTCTGTAAGTCTGTGAGTCTGAGTCTGTGAGTCTGAGCCTGTGAGTCTGTGAGTCTGAGTCTGAGTCTGTGAGCCTGTGAGTCTGAGCCTGTGAGTCTGTGAGTCTGTGAGTCTGAGTCTGTGAGTCTGAGGCTGTGAGTCTGAGGCTGTGAGTCTGAGGCTGTGAGTCTGAGCCTGTGAGTCTGTGAGTCTGAGTCTGTGAGTCTGAGGCTGTGAGTCTGAGTCTGTGAGCCTGTGAGGATGAGTCTGTGAGTCTGTGAGTCTGAGCCTGTGAGTCTGTGAGTCTCAGTCTGTAAGTCTGTGACTCTGTGAATCTGTAAGTCTGAGCCTGTGAGTCTGAGCCTGTGAATCTGAGCCTGTGAGTGTGTGAGTCTGTGAGTCTGAGCCTGTGAGTCTGAGCCTGAGTCTGTGAGTGTGTGAGTCTGAGTATGAGTCTGTGAGTCTGAGCCTGTGAGTCTGTGAGTCTGTGAGTCTGAGTCTGTGAGTCTGAGCCTGTGAATCTGAGCCTGTGAGTCTGTGAGTCTGAGTCTGTGAGTCTGTGAGTATGAGTCTGTGAGTCTGAGCCTGTTAGTCTGAGCCTGTGAGTCTGTGAGTCTGAGCCTGTGAGTCTGTGAGTCTGAGCCTGTAAGTCTGAGAATCTGAGTCTGTAAGTCTGTGAGGATGAGTCTGTGAGTCTGAGCCTGTAAGTCTGTGAGTCTGAGTCTGAGCCTGTGAGCCTGTGAGTATGAGTCTGTGAGTCTGTGAGTCTGAGCCTGTGAGTCTGTGAGTCTGAGAGTCTTAGTCTGTGAGTCTGAGGCTGTGAGTCTTAGTCTGTGAGTCTGAGGCTGTGAGTCTGAGTGTGTGAGCCTGTGAGTATGAGTCTGTGAGTCTGTGAGTCTGAGCCTGTGAGTCTGTGAGTCTGTGTCTGTGAGTCTGAGGCTGTGAGTCTGAGCCTGTGAGTCTGTAAGTCTGTGAGTCTGTGAGTCTGAGTCTGTGAGTTTGTGAGTCTCTGAGTCTGAGTCTGTGAGTCTGTGAGTCTGTGAGTCTGTGAGTCTGTGAGTCTGAGAGTCTGAGAGTCTGTGAGTCTCTGAGCCTGTGAGTCTGTGAGTTTGTGAGTCTGTGAGTCTGAGTCTGAGAGTCTGGGCCTGTGAGTCTGAGCCTGTGAGTCTGAGGCTGTGAGTCTGAGCCTGTGAGTCTGTGAGTCTGTGAGTCTGAGTCTGTGAGTCTGTGAGTCTGTGAGTCTGAGAGTCTGAGAGTCTGAGAGTCTGTGAGTCTGAACCTGTGAGTCTGTGAGTCTGTTAGTCTGTGAGTCTGTGAGTCTGAACCTGTGACTATGTGAGTCTGAGTATGAGTCTGTGAGTCTGAGTCTGTGAGTCTGAATCTGTGAGTCTGTGAGTCTGAGTCTGTGAATTTGAGTCTGTGAGTCTGAATCTGTGAGTCTGTGAGTCTGAGCCTGTCAGTCTGAGTCTGTGAGTCTGAGTCTGTGAGTCTGAGTCTGTGAGTCTGAGTCTGTGAGTCTGAGCCTGAGTCTGAGCCTGTGAGTCTGTGACTCTGTGACACTGTGAGTTTGAGTCTGTGAGTCTGAGCCTGTGAGTCTGAGTCTGTGAGTCTGAGTCTGTAAGTCTGTTAGTCTGTGAGTCTGAGAGTCTGAGTCTGTGAGTCTGTGAGCCTGAGTCTGCGAGTCTGAATCTGTGAGTCTGAATCTGTGAGTCTGTGAGTCTGAGTCTGAGTCTGTGAGTATGAGTCTGTGAGTCTGAATCTGTGAGTCTGAGCCGGTGAGTCTGACTCTGTGAGTCTGTGACTCTGAGTCTGAGTCTGTGAGTCTGAGCCTGTTAGTCTGAGTCTGTGAGTCTGAGTCTGTGAGTCTGTGAGTCTGTGAGTCTGTGAGTCTGTGAGTCTGTGAGTCTGAGTCTGTGAGTCTGAGTCTGTGAGTCTGAGCCTGAGTGTGTCAGTCTGAGTCTGTGAGTCTGTGAGTCTGAGCCTGTGACTCTGTGAGTCTGTCAGTCTGTGAGTCTGAGTATGTGAGTCTGAGAGTCTGTGAGTCTGTGAGTCTGTGAGTCTGTGAGTCTGTGAGTCTGAGCCTGTGAGTCTGAGTCTGTGAGTCTGAGCCTGAGTGTGTGAGTCTGAGTATGAGTCTGTGAGTCTGAGCCTGTGAGTCTGTGAGTCTGAGCCTGTCAGTCTGAGCCTGTGAGTCTGAGCTTGTGAGTCTGTGAGTCTGTGAGTCTGAGCCTGTGAGTCTGAGCCTGTGAGTCTGAGGCTGTGAGTCTACGCCTGTGAGTCTGTGAGTCTGAGGCTGTGAGTCTGAGCCTGTGAGTCTGTGAGTCTGTGAGTCTGTGAGTCTGAGAGTCTGAGAGTCTGAGAGTCTGTGAGTCTGTGAGTCTGTGAGTCTGAGTCTGTGAGTCTGAGCCTGTGAGTCTGAGGCTGTGAATCTGAGTCTGTGGGTCTGTGAGTCTGTGAGTCTGAGAGTCTGTGAGTCTGAGTCTGTGAGTCTGTGAGTTTGTGAGTCTGTGAATCTGAGTCTGTAAGTCTGTGACTCTGTGAATCTGTAAGTCTGAGCCTGTGAGTCTGAGACTGTGAGTCTGAGTCTGTGAGACTGTGAGACTGTGAGACTGTGAGTCTGTGAGTCTGTGAGTCTGTGAGTCTGTGAGTCTGAGTCTGTGAGTTTGTGAGTCTGTGAGTCTGAGTCTGAGTCTGTGAGTCTGAGGCTGTGAGTCTGAGCATGTGAGTCTGCGAGTCTGTGAGTCTGTGAGTCTGTGAGTCTGTGAGTCTGTGAGTCTGTGAGTCTGTGAGTCTGAGCCTGTTATTCTGTGAGTATGAGTCTGAGAGTCTGAGGCTGTGAGTCTGAGCATGTGAGTCTGTGAGTCTGTGAGTCTGAGTCTGTGAGTCTGTGAGTCTGTGAGTTTGAGCCTGTGAGTCTGTGAGTATGAGTCTGAGTCTGTGAGTCTGAGGCTGTGAGTCTGTGAGTCTGAGTCTGTGAGTCTGTGAGTTTGTGTGTCTGTGAGTCTGAGTCTGTAAGTCTGTGAGTCTGTGAGTCTGTGAGTCTGAGTCTGTGAGTCTGTGAGTCTGAGTCTGTGAGTCTGTCAGTCTGAGCCTGTGAGTCTGTGAGAGTCTGAGCCTGTGAGTCTGAGCCTGTGAGTCTGAGGCTGTGAGTCTGAGCCTGTGAGTCTGAGCCTGTGAGTCTGAGAGTCTGTGAGTCTGAGTCTGAGTCTGTGAGTCTGTGAGTCTGTGAGTCTGTGAGTCTGTAAGTCTGTGAGTCTGAGTCTGTGAGTCTGTGAGTCTGAGCCTGTGAGTCTGTGAGTCTGAGTCTGTGAGTCTGAGGCTGTGAATCTGAGCCTGTGGGTCTGTGAGTCTGTGAATCTGAGTCTGTGAGTCTGAGTCTGTGAGTCTGTGAGTTTGTGAGTATGTGAGTCTGTGAACCTGTAAGTCTGAGACCTTGAGTCTGAGTCTGTGAGACTGTGAGTCTGAGTCTGTGAGTCTGTGAGTCTGTGAGTCTGTGAGTCTGTGAGTCTGTGAGTCTGTGAGTCTGAATCTGTGTCTGTCAGTTTGTGAGTCTGTGAGTCTGTGAGTTTGTGAGTCTGTGAGTCTGAGTCTGTGAGTCTGTGAGTCTGAGTCTGAGTCTGTGAGTCTGAGGCTGTGAGTCTGAGCATGTGAGTCTGTGAGTCTGAGTCTGTGAGTCTGTGAGTTTGTGTGTCTGTGAGTCTGTGAGTCTGAGTCTGTAAGTCTGTGAGTCTGAGTCTGTGAGTCTGTGAGTCTGTGAGTCTGTGAGTTTGTGAGTCTGTGAGTCTGAGTCTGTGCCTGTGAGTCTGAGTCTGAGGCTGTGAGTCTGAGCCTGTGAGTCGGTGAGTCTGAGTCTGAGTCTGTGAGCCTGTGAGTCTGTGAGTCTGAGTCTGTGAGTCTGTGAGTCTGTGAGTCTGTGAGTCTGTGAGTTTGTGAGTCTGTGACTCTGTGAGTCTGAGTCTGTAAGTCTGTGACTCTGTGAATCTGTAAGTCTGAGCCTGTGAGTCTGAGACTGTGAGTCTGAGTCTGTGAGTCTGAGCCTGAGTCTGTGAGTGTGTGAGTCTGAGTATGAGTCTGTGAGTCTGAGCCTGTGAGTCTGAGCCTGTGAGTCTATGAGTCTGAGTCTGTGAGTCTGTGAGTATGAGTCTGTGAGTCTGAGCCTGTTAGTCTGAGCCTGTGAGTCTGTGAGTCTGAGCCTGTGAGTCTGTGAGTCTGAGCCTGTAAGTCTGTGAATCTGAGTCTGTAAGTCTGTGAGTCTGTGAGTCTGAGTCTGAGGCTGTGAGTCTTAGCCTGTGAGTCTGTGAGTCTGAGTCTGTGAGTCTGTGAGTATGAGTCTGTGAGTCTGAGCCTGTTAGTCTGAGCCTGTGAGTCTGTGAGTCTGAGTCTGTGAGTCTGTGAGTATGAGTCTGTGAGTCTGAGGCTGTTAGTCTGAGCCTGTGAGCCTGTTAGTCTGAGCCTGTGAGTCTGTGAGTCTGAGCCTGTGAGTCTGTGAGTCTGAGCCTGTGAGTCTGTGAGTCTGTGAGTCTGAGTCTGCGAGGCTGAGGCTGTGAGTCTGAGTCTGTGAGCCTGTGAGTATGAGTCTGTGAGTCTGTGAGTCTGAGCCTGTGAGTCTGTCAGTCTGAGCCTGTGAGTCTGTGAGTCTGAGTCTATGAGTCTCAGGCTGTAAATCTGAGCCTGTGGGTCTGTGAGTCTTTGAATCTGAGTCTGTGAGTCTGTGAGTCTGAGTCTGTGAGTCTGTGAGTCTGTGAGTTTGTGAGTCTGTGAGTCTGTGAGTCTGAGTCTGTGAGTATGAGTCTGTGAGTATGAATCTGTGAGTCTGTGAGTCTGAGCCTGTGAGTCTGAGTCTGAGTCGGTGAATGTGAATCTGAGTCTGTGAGTCTGTGAGTATGAGTCTGTGAGTCTGAGCCCCTGAGTCTGTGAGTCTGTGAGTATGAGTCTGTGAGTCTGTGAGTTTGTGAGTCTGTGAGTCTGTGAGCCTGAGTCTGCGAGTCTGAATCTGTGAGTCTGAATCTGTGAGTCTGTGAGTCTGAGTCTGTGAGTCTGAATCTGTGAGTCTGAGCCTGTGAGTCTGAGTCTGTGAGTCTGAGTCTGTGAGTCTGAGCCTGTGAGTCTGAGTCTGTGAGTCTGAGTCTGTGAGTCTGTGAGTCTGTGAGTCTGTGAGTCTGTGAGTCTGTGAGTCTGAGTCTGTGAGTCTGAGTCTGTGAGTCTGAGCCTGTGAGTCTGAGCCTGTGAGTCTGTGAGTCTGTCAGTCTGTGAGTCTGAGCCTGTGAGTCTGAGCCTGTGACTCTGAGCCTGTGAGTCTGTGAGTCTGTGAGTCTGAGCCTGTGAGTCTGAGAATTTGAGTCTGAGTCTGTGAGTCTGAGTCTGTGAGTCTGTGAGCCTGTGAGTCTGTGAGTCTGTGAGTCTGAGCCTGTGAGTCTGAGCCCGTGAGTCTGAGCCTGTGAGTCTGTGAGTCTGTCAGTCTGTGAGTCTGAGCCTGTGAGTCTGAGAGTCTGTGAGTCTGTGAGTCTGTGAGTCTGTGAGTCTGTGAGTCTGAGCCTGTGAGTCTGAGTCTGTGAGTCTGAGCCTGAGTGTGTGAGTCTGAGTATGAGTCTGTGAGTCTGAGCCTGTGAGTCTGTGAGTCTGTGAGTCTGTGAGTCTGAGAGTCTGTGAGTCTGTGAGTCTGTGAGTCTGAGTCTGTGAGTCTGTGTTTCTGAGCCTGTGAGTCTGAGGCTGTGAATCTGAGCCTGTGGGTCTGTGAGTCTGTGAGTCTGAGAGTCTGTGAGTCTGTGAGTCTGAGTCTGTGAGTCTGTGAGTTTGTGAGTCTGTGAGTCTGAGTCTGTACGTCTGTGACTCTGTGAATCTGTAAGTCTGAGCCTGTGAGTCTGAGACTGTGAGTCTGAGTCTGTGAGACTGTGAGACTGTGAGTCTGTGAGTCTGTGAGTCTGTGTCTGTGAGACTGTGAGTCTGTGAGTCTGAGTCTGTGAGTTTGTGAGACTGTGAGTCTGAGTCTGAGTCTGTGAGTCTGAGGCTGTGAGTCTGAGCATGTGAGTATGCGAGTCTGTGAGTCTGTGAGTCTGAGCCTGTTAGTCTGTGAGTATGAGTCTGAGAGTCTGAGGCTGTGAGTCTGAGCATGTGAGTCTGTGAGTCTGTGAGTCTGAGTCTGTGAGTCTGTGAGTCTGTGAGTTTCAGCCTGTGAGTCTGTGAGGATGAGTCTGAGTCTGTGAGTCTGAGGCTGTGAGTCTGAGCATGTGAGTCTGTGAGTCTGAGTCTGTGAATCTGAGTCTGTGAGTCTGTGAGTTTGTGTGTCTGTGAGTCTGAGTCTGTAAATCTGAGTCTGTGAGTCTGTGAGTCTGAGTCTGTGAGTCTGTGAGTCTGAGTCTGTGAGTCTGTCAGTCTGAGCCTGTGAGTCTGTGAGAGCCTGAGCCTGTGAGTCTGAGCCTGTGAGTCTGAGGCTGTGAGTCTGAGCCTGTGAGTCTGTAAGTCTGTGAGTCTGTGAGTCTGAGTCTGTGAGTCTGAGAGTCTGAGAGTCTGTGAGTCTGAGAGTCTGAGTCTGTGAGTCTGTGAGTCTGTGAGTCTGTGAGTCTGTAAGTCTGTGAGTCTGAGTCTGTGAGTCTGTGAGTCTGATCCTGTGAGTCTGTGAGTCTGAGTCTGTGAGTCTGAGGCTGTGAATCTGAGCCTGTGGGTCTGTGAGTCTGTGAATCTGTGTCTGTGAGTCTGTGAGTCTGTGAGTTTGTGAGTCTGTGAGTCTGTGACTCTGTGAATCTGTAAGTCTGAGACCTTGAGTCTGAGTCTGTGAGATTGTGAGTCTGAGTCTGTGAGTCTGTGAGTCTGTGAGTCTGAGTCTGTGTCTGTCAGTCTGTGAGTCTGTGAGTCTGTGAGTCTGTGAGTTTGTGAGTCTGTGAGTCTGAGTCTGTGAGTCTGTGAGTCTGAGTCTGAGTCTGTGAGTCTGAGGCTGTGAGTCTGTGAGTCTGTGAGTCTGAGCGTGAGTCTGTCAGTGTGTGAGTCTGAGTATGAGTCTGTGAGTCTGAGCCTGTGAGTCTGCGAGTCTGTGAGTCTGAGTCTGTGAGTATGAGTCTGTGAGTATGAATCTGTGAGTCTGTGAGTCTGAGCCTGTGAGTCTGAGTCTGAGTCGGTGAATGTGAATCTGAGTCTGTGAGTCTGTGAGTCTGTGAGTCTGTGAGTCTCAGCCCCTGAGTCTGTGAGTCTGTGAGTATGAGTCTGTGAGTCTGTGAGTTTGTGAGTTTGAGTCTGTGAGTCTGTG
This sequence comes from Odontamblyopus lacepedii, assembly GCA_034769755.1. Classification (NCBI taxonomy): domain Eukaryota; kingdom Metazoa; phylum Chordata; class Actinopteri; order Gobiiformes; family Gobiidae; genus Odontamblyopus; species Odontamblyopus lacepedii. The sequence continues at coordinate 7,632,874 of CM068348.1, forward strand.
AGCCTGAGTCTGCGAGTCTGAATCTGTGAGTCTGAATCTGTGAGTCTGTGAGTCTGAGTCTGAGTCTGTGAGTATGAGTCTGTGAGTCTGAATCTGTGAGTCTGAGCCTGTGAGTCTGAGTCTGTGAGTCTGTGACTCTGAGTCTGAGTCTGTGAGTCTGAGCCTGTGAGTCTGAGTCTGTGAGTCTGAGTCTGTGAGTCTGTGAGTCTGTGAGTCTGTGAGTCTGAGTCTGTGAGTCTGAGTCTGTGAGTCTGAGCCTGAGTGTGTCAGTCTGAGTCTGTGAGTCTGTGAGTCTGAGCCTGTGAGTCTGAGCCTGTGAGTCTGTGAGTCTGTCAGTCTGTGAGTCTGAGTCTGTGAGTCTGAGAGTCTGTGAGTCTGTGAGTCTGTGAGTCTGAGCCTGTGAGTCTGAGTCTGTGAGTCTGAGCCTGAGGGTGTGAGTCTGAGTATGAGTCTGTAAGTCTGAGCCTGTGAGTCTGTGAGTCTGAGCCTGTCAGTCTGAGTCTGTGAGTCTGAGCTTGTGAGTCTGTGAGTCTGTGAGTCTGAGCCTGTGAGTCTCAGCCTGTGAGTCTGAGGCTGTGAGTCTGTGCCTGTGAGTCTGTGAGTCTGTAAGTCTGTGAGTCTGAGGCTGTGAGTCTGAGTCTGTGAGTCTGTGAGTCTGTGAGTCTGTGAGTCTGAGAGTCTGAGAGTCTGAGAGTCTGTGAGTCTGTGAGTCTGTGAGTCTGAGTCTGTGAGTCTGAGCCTGTGAGTCTGAGGCTGTGAATCTGAGCCTGTGGGTCTGTGAGTCTGTGAGTCTGAGAGTCTGTGAGTCTGAGTCTGTGAGTCTGTGAGTTTGTGAGTCTGTGAGTCTGAGTCTGTAAGTCTGTGACTCTGTGAATCTGTAAGTCTGAGCCTGTGAGTCTGAGACTGAGTCTGAGTCTGTGAGACTGTGAGACTGTGAGTCTGTGAGTCTGTGAGTCTGTGTCTGTGAGTCTGTGAGTCTGTGAGTCTGTGAGTCTGTGAGTTTGTGAGTCTGAGTCTGAGTCTGTGAGTCTGAGGCTGTGAGTCTGAGCATGTGAGTCTGCGAGTCTGTGAGTCTGTGAGTCTGAGCCTGTTAGTCTGTGAGTATGAGTCTGAGAGTCTGAGGCTGTGAGTCTGAGCATGTGAGTCTGTGAGTCTGTGAGTCTGAGTCTGTGAGTCTGTGAGTCTGTGAGTTTGAGCCTGTGAGACTGTGAGTATGAGTCTGAGTCTGTGAGTCTGAGGCTGTGAGTCTGTGAGTCTGAGTCTGTGAGTCTGTGAGTTTGTGTGTCTGTGAGTCTGAGTCTGTAAGTCTGTGAGTCTGTGAGTCTGTGAGTCTGTGAGTCTGTGAGTCTGAGTCTGTGAGTCTGTGAGTCTGAGTCTGTGAGTCTGTGAGTCTGTGAGTCTGAGCCTGTGAGTCTGTGAGAGTCTGAGCCTGTGAGAGTCTGAGCCTGTGAGTCTGAGTCTGTGAGTCTGAGGCTGTGAGTCTGTGAGTCTGTGAGTCTGAGCGTGAGTCTGTGAGTGTGTGAGTCTGAGTATGAGTCTGTGAGTCTGAGCCTGTGAGTCTGCGAGTCTGTGAGTCTGAGTCTGTGAGTATGAGTCTGTGAGTATGAATCTGTGAGTCTGTGAGTCTGAGCCTGTGAGTCTGAGTCTGAGTCGGTGGATGTGAATCTGAGTCTGTGAGTCTGTGAGTCTGTGAGTCTGTGAGTCTGTGAGTCTGTGAGTCTGTGAGTCTGTGAGTCTGAGCCCCTGAGTCTGTGAGTCTGTGAGTATGAGTCTGTGAGTTTGTGAGTTTGAGTCTGTGAGTCTGTGAGCCTGAGTCTGCGAGTCTGAATCTGTGAGTCTGAATCTGTGAGTCTGTGAGTCTGAGTCTGAGTCTGTGAGTATGAGTCTGTGAGTCTGAATCTGTGAGTCTGAGCCTGTGAGTCTGAGTCTGTGAGTCTGTGACTCTGAGTCTGAGTCTGTGAGTCTGAGCCTGTGAGTCTGAGTCTGTGAGTCTGAGTCTGTGAGTCTGTGAGTCTGTGAGTCTGTGAGTCTGAGTCTGTGAGTCTGAGCCTGAGTGTGTCAGTCTGAGTCTGTGAGTCTGTGAGTCTGAGCCTGTGAGTCTGAGCCTGTGAGTCTGTGAGTCTGTCAGTCTGTGAGTCTGAGTCTGTGAGTCTGAGAGTCTGTGAGTCTGTGAGTCTGTGAGTCTGAGCCTGTGAGTCTGAGTCTGTGAGTATGAGCCTGAGTCTGTAAGTCTGAGCCTGTGAGTCTGTGAGTCTGAGCCTGTCAGTCTGAGTCTGTGAGTCTGAGCTTGTGAGTCTGTGAGTCTGTGAGTCTGAGCCTGTGAGTCTGAGCCTGTGAGTCTGAGTCTGTGAGTCTGCGCCTGTGAGTCTGTGAGTCTGTGAGTCTGAGGCTGTGAGTCTGAGCCTGTGAGTCTGTGAGTCTGTGAGTCTGTGAGTCTGAGAGTCTGAGAGTCTGAGAGTCTGTGAGTCTGTGAGTCTGTGAGTCTGAGTCTGTGAGTCTGAGCCTGTGAGTCTGAGGCTGTGAATCTGAGCCTGTGGGTCTGTGAGTCTGTGAGTCTGAGAGTCTGTGAGTCTGAGTCTGTGAGTCTGTGAGTTTGTGAGTCTGTGAGTCTGAGTCTGTAAGTCTGTGACTCTGTGAATCTGTAAGTCTGAGCCTGTGAGTCTGAGACTGAGTCTGAGTCTGTGAGACTGTGAGTCTGTGTCTGTGAGTCTGTGAGTCTGTGAGTCTGTGAGTCTGAGTCTGTGAGTTTGTGAGTCTGAGTCTGAGTCTGTGAGTCTGAGGCTGTGAGTCTGAGCATGTGAGTCTGCGAGTCTGTGAGTCTGTGAGTCTGTGAGTCTGTGAGTCTGAGCCTGTTAGTCTGTGAGTATGAGTCTGAGAGTCTGAGGCTGTGAGTCTGAGCATGTGAGTCTGTGAGTCTGTGAGTCTGTGAGTCTGAGTCTGTGAGTCTGTGAGTCTGTGAGTTTGAGCCTGTGAGTCTGTGAGTATGAGTCTGAGTCTGTGAGTCTGAGGCTGTGAGTCTGTGAGTCTGAGTCTGTGAGTCTGTGAGTTCGTGTGTCTGTGAGTCTGAGTCTGTAAGTCTGTGAGTCTGTGAGTCTGTGAGTCTGTGAGTCTGTGAGTCTGAGTCTGTGAGTCTGTGAGTCTGAGTCTGTGAGTCTGTGAGTCTGAGCCTGTGAGTCTGTGAGAGTCTGAGCCTGTGAGAGTCTGAGCCTGTGAGTCTGAGGCTGTGAGTCTGAGCCTGTGAGTCTGAGCCTGTGAGTCTGTAAGTCTGTGAGTCTGAGTCTGTGAGTCTGAGAGTCTGTGAGTCTGAGTCTGTGAGTCTGTGAGTCTGTGAGTCTGTGAGTCTGTAAGTCTGTGAGTCTGAGTCTGTGAGTCTGTGAGTCTGAGCCTGTGAGTCTGTGAGTCTGAGTCTGTGAGTCTGAGGCTGTGAATCTGAGCCTGTGGGTCTGTGAGTCTGTGAATCTGAGTCTGTGAGTCTGAGTCTGTGAGTCTGTGAGTTTGTGAGTATGTGAGTCTGTGAACCTGTAAGTCTGAGACCTTGAGTCTGAGTCTGTGAGACTGTGAGTCTGTGAGTATGAATCTGTGTCTGTCAGTCTGTGAGTCTGTGAGTCTGTGAGTTTGTGAGTCTGTGGGTCTGAGTCTGTGAGTCTGTGAGTCTGAGTCTGAGTCTGTGAGTCTGAGGCTTTGAGTCTGAGCATGTGAGTCTGTGAGTCTGAGTCTGTGAGTCTGTGAGTTTGTGTGTCTGTGAGTCTGTGAGTCTGAGTCTGTGAGTCTGTGAGTTTGTGAGTCTGTGAGTCTGAGTCTGTGCCTGTGAGTCTGAGTCTGAGGCTGTGAGTCTGAGCCTGTGAGTCGGTGAGTCTGAGTCTGAGTCTGTGAGCCTGTGAGCCTGTGAGTCTGTGAGTCTGAGTCTGTGAGTCTGTGAGTCTGTGAGTCTGTGAGTTTGTGAGTCTGTGACTCTGTGAGTCTGAGTCTGTAAGTCTGTGACTCTGTGAATCTGTAAGTCTGAGCCTGTGAGTCTGAGACTGTGAGTCTGAGTCTGTGAGACTGTGAGTCTGTGAGTCTGAGTCTGTGAGTCTGTGAGTCTGTGAGTCTGAGCCTGTGAGTCTGAGCCTGAGTCTGTGAGTGTGTGAGTCTGAGTATGAGTCTGTGAGTCTGAGCCTGTGAGTCTGTGAGTCTGAGTCTGTGAGTCTGAGCCTGTGAGTCTGAGCCTGTGAGTCTATGAGTCTGAGTCTGTGAGTCTGTGAGTATGAGTCTGTGAGTCTGAGCCTGTTAGTCTGAGCCTGTGAGTCTGTGAGTCTGAGCCTGTGAGTCTGTGAGTCTGAGCCTGTAAGTCTGTGAATCTGAGTCTGTAAGTCTGTGAGTCTGTGAGTCTGAGTCTGAGTCTGTGAGTCTGAGGCTGTGAGTCTTAGCCTGTGAGTCTGTGAGTCTGAGTCTGTGAGTCTGTGAGTATGAGTCTGTGAGTCTGAGCCCGTTAGTCTGAGCCTGTGAGTCTGTGAGTCTGAGTCTGTGAGTCTGTGAGTATGAGTCTGTGAGTCTGAGGCTGTTAGTCTGAGCCTGTGAGCCTGTTAGTCTGAGCCTATGAGTCTGTGAGTCTGAGCCTGTGAGTCTGTGAGTCTGAGCCTGTGAGTCTGTGAGTCTGTGAGTCTGTGAGTCTGTGAGTCTGTGAGTCTGAGTCTGCAAGGCTGAGGCTGTGAGTCTGAGTCTGTGAGCCTGTGAGTATGAGTCTGTGAGTCTGTGAGTCTGAGCCTGTGAGTCTGTCAGTCTGAGCCTGTGAGTCTGTGAGTCTGAGTCTGTGAGTCTGAGGCTGTGAATCTGAGCCTGTGGGTCTGTGAGTCTGTGAATCTGAGTCTGTGAGTCTGTGAGTCTGAGTCTGTGAGTCTGTGAGTCTGTGAGTTTGTGAGTCTGTGAGTCTGTGAGTCTGAGTCTGTAAGTCTGTGACTATGTGAGTCTGTAAGTCTGAGCCTGTGAGTCTGAGACCTTGAGTCTGAGTCTGTGAGACTGTGAGACTGTGAGTCTGTGAGTCTGTGAGTATGTGAGTCTGTGAGTATGTGAGTCTGAGTCTGTGAGTCTGTGTCTGTCAGTCTGTGAGTTTGTGAGTCTGTGAGTCTGAGTCTGTGAGTCTGTGAGTCTGAGTCTGTGAGTCTGAGGCTGTGAGTCTGAGCATGTGAGTCTGTGAGTGTGAGTCTGTGAGTCTGAGTCTGTGAGTCTGAGTCTGTGAGTCTGAGTCTGTGAGTCTGTGAGTTTGTGAGTCTGTGAGTCTGAGTCTGAGTCTGTGAGTCAGTGAGTCTGAGCATGTGAGTCTGAGCCTGTGAGTCGGTGAGTCTGAGTCTGAGTCTGAGTCTGTGAGCCTGTGAGTCTGTGAGTCTGTGAGTCTGAGTCTGTGAGTCTGTGAGTCTGTGAGTTTGTGAGTCTGTGAGTCTGTGAGTCTGTGAGTCTGAGTCTGTAAGTCTGTGACTCTGTGAATCTGTAAGTCTGAGCCTGTGAGTCTGAGTCTGTGAGACTGTGAGTGTGTGAGTCTGTGAGTCTGAGCCTGTGAGTCTGTGAGTCTGAGTCTGTGAGTCTGAGCCTGTGAGTCTGAGCCTGTGAGTCTGTGAGTCTGAGTCTGTGAGTCTGTGAGTCTGTGAGTATGAGTATGTGAGTCTGAGCCTGTGAGTCTGAGCCTGTGAGTCTGTGAGTCTCAGCCTGTAAGTCTGTGAATCTGAGTCTGTAAGTCTGTGAGTCTGAGTCTATGAGTCTGAGCCTGTGAGTCTGAGTCTGAGTCTGTGAGTCTGAGGCTGTGAGTCTGAGCATGTGAGTCTGTGAGTCTGAGTCTGTGAGTCTGAGTCTGTGAGTCTGAGTCTGTGAGTCTGTGAGTCTGTGAGTCTGTGAGTCTGTGAGTCTGAGCCTGTGAGTCTGAGCCTGTGAGTCGGTGAGTCTGAGTCTGAGTCTGTGAGCCTGTGAGTCTGTGAGTCTGTGAGTCTGTGAGTCTGAGTCTGTAAGTCTGTGAATCTGTAAGTCTGAGCCTATGAGTCTGAGACTGTGAGTCTGAGTCTGTGAGACTGTGAGTGTGTGAGTCTGTGAGTCTGTGAGTCTGAGCCTGTGAGTCTGTGAGTCTGAGTCTGTGAGTCTGAGCCTGTGAGTCTGTGAGTCTGAGTCTGTGAGTCTGAGCCTGTGAGTCTGAGCCTGTGAGTCTGTGAGTCTGAGTCTGTGAGTCTGTGAGTATGAGTATGTGAGTCGGAGCCTGTTAGTCTGTGAGTCTCAGCCTGTAAGTCTGTGAATCTGAGTCTGTAAGTCTGTGAGTCGGTAAGTCTGTTAGTCTGAGCCTGTGAGTCTGTGAGTCTGAGCCTGTGAGTCTGTGAGTCTGAGCCTGTGAGTCTGTGAGTCTCAGCCTGTAAGTCTGTGAATCTGAGTCTGTAAGTCTGTGAGTCTGAGTCTGTGAGTCTGAGCCTGTGAGTCTATGAGTCTGAGTCTGAGTCTGTGAGCCTGTGAGTATGAGTCTGTGAGTCTGAGCCTGTGAGTCTGTGAGTCTGTGAGTCTGAGTCTGTGAGTCTGAGGCTGTGAGTCTGAGGCTGTGAGTCTGAGTCTGTGAGCCTGTGAGGATGAGTCTGTGAGTCTGTGAGTCTGAGCCTGTGAGTCTGTGAGTCTGTGAGTCTGAGTCTGTGAGTCTGAGGCTGTGAGTCTGAGCCTGTGAGTCTGTAAGTCTGTGAGTCTGAGTCTGTGAGTCTGAGGCTGTGAGTCTGAGTCTGTGAGCCTGTGAGGATGAGTCTGTGAGTCTGTGAGTCTGAGCCTGTGAGTCTGTGAGTCTGTGAGTCTCAGTCTGTAAGTCTGTGACTCTGTGAATCTGTAAGTCTGAGCCTGTGAGTCTGAGTCTGTGAGACTGTGAGACTGTGAGTGTGTGAGTCTGTGAGTCTGAGCCTGTGAGTCTGAGCCTGAGTCTGTGAGTGTGTGAGTCTGAGTATGAGTCTGTGAGTCTGAGCCTGTGAGTCTGTGAGTCTGAGTCTGTGAGTCTGAGGCTGTGAGTCTGAGCATGTGAGTCTGTGAGTCTGAGTCTGTGAGTCTGAGTCTGTGAGTCTGAGTCTGTGAGTCTGAGTCTGTGAGTCTGTGAGTTTGTGAGTCTGTGAGCCTGTGAGTCTGTGAGTCAGTGAGTCTGAGCATGTGAGTCTGAGCCTGTGAGTCGGTGAGTCTGAGTCTGAGTCTGAGTCTGTGAGCCTGTGAGTCTGTGAGTCTGTGAGTCTGAGTCTGTGAGTCTGTGAGTCTGTGAGTCTGTGAGTCTGTGAGTCTGGAAGTCTGTGAGTCTGAGTCTGTAAGTCTGTGACTCTATGAATCTGTAAGTCTGAGCCTGTGAGTCTGAGACTGTGAGTCTGAGTCTGTGAGACTGTGAGTGTGTGAGTCTGTGAGTCTGAGCCTGTGAGTCTGTGAGTCTGAGTCTGTGAGTCTGAGCCTGTGAGTCTGAGCCTGTGAGTCTGTGAGTCTGAGTCTGTGAGTCTGTGAGTCTGTGAGTATGAGTATGTGAGTCTGAGCCTGTGAGTCTGAGCCTGTGAGTCTGTGAGTCTCAGCCTGTAAGTCTGTGAATCTGAGTCTGTAAGTCTGTGAGTCTGAGTCTATGAGTCTGAGCCTGTGAGTCTGAGTCTGAGTCTGTGAGTCTGAGGCTGTGAGTCTGAGCATGTGAGTCTGTGAGTCTGAGTCTGTGAGTCTGAGTCTGTGAGTCTGAGTCTGTGAGTCTGTGAGTCTGTGAGTCTGTGAGTCTGTGAGTCTGTGAGTCTGAGCCTGTGAGTCTGAGCCTGTGAGTCGGTGAGTCTGAGTCTGAGTCTGTGAGCCTGTGAGTCTGTGAGTCTGTGAGTCTGTGAGTCTGAGTCTGTAAGTCTGTGAATCTGTAAGTCTGAGCCTATGAGTCTGAGACTGTGAGTCTGAGTCTGTGAGACTGTGAGTGTGTGAGTCTGTGAGTCTGTGAGTCTGAGCCTGTGAGTCTGTGAGTCTGAGTCTGTGAGTCTGAGCCTGTGAGTCTGTGAGTCTGAGTCTGTGAGTCTGAGCCTGTGAGTCTGAGCCTGTGAGTCTGTGAGTCTGAGTCTGTGAGTCTGTGAGTATGAGTATGTGAGTCGGAGCCTGTTAGTCTGTGAGTCTCAGCCTGTAAGTCTGTGAATCTGAGTCTGTAAGTCTGTGAGTCGGTAAGTCTGTTAGTCTGAGCCTGTGAGTCTGTGAGTCTGAGCCTGTGAGTCTGTGAGTCTGAGCCTGTGAGTCTGTGAGTCTCAGCCTGTAAGTCTGTGAATCTGAGTCTGTAAGTCTGTGAGTCTGAGTCTGTGAGTCTGAGCCTGTGAGTCTATGAGTCTGAGTCTGAGTCTGTGAGCCTGTGAGTATGAGTCTGTGAGTCTGAGCCTGTGAGTCTGTGAGTCTGTGAGTCTGAGTCTGTGAGTCTGAGGCTGTGAGTCTGAGGCTGTGAGTCTGAGTCTGTGAGCCTGTGAGGATGAGTCTGTGAGTCTGTGAGTCTGAGCCTGTGAGTCTGTGAGTCTGTGAGTCTGAGTCTGTGAGTCTGAGGCTGTGAGTCTGAGCCTGTGAGTCTGTAAGTCTGTGAGTCTGAGTCTGTGAGTCTGAGGCTGTGAGTCTGAGTCTGTGAGCCTGTGAGGATGAGTCTGTGAGTCTGTGAGTCTGAGCCTGTGAGTCTGTGAGTCTGTGAGTCTCAGTCTGTAAGTCTGTGACTCTGTGAATCTGTAAGTCTGAGCCTGTGAGTCTGAGTCTGTGAGTCTGAGCCTGTGAGTCTGAGCCTGAGTCTGTGAGTGTGTGAGTCTGAGTATGAGTCTGTGAGTCTGAGCCTGTGAGTCTGTGAGTCTGAGTCTGTGAGTCTCAGCCTGTGAATCGAAGCCTGTGAGTCTGTGAGTCTGAGTCTGTGAGTCTGTGAGTATGAGTCTGTGAGTCTGAGCCTGTTAGTCTGAGCCTGTGAGTCTGTGAGTCTGAGCCTGTGAGTCTGTGAGTCTGAGCCTGTGAGTCTGTGAGTCTGAGCCTGTAAGTCTGAGAATCTGAGTCTGTAAGTCTGTGAGGATGAGTCTGTGAGTCTGAGCCTATAAGTCTGTGAGTCTGAGTCTGAGCCTGTGAGCCTGTGAGTATGAGTCTGTGAGTCTGTGAGTCTGAGCCTGTGAGTCTGTGAGTCTGAGAGTCTTAGTCTGTGAGTCTGAGGCTGTGAGTCTTAGTCTGTAAGTCTGAGGCTGTGAGTCTGAGTGTGTGAGCCTGTGAGTATGAGTCTGTGAGTCTGTGAGTCTGAGCCTGTGAGTCTGTGAGTCTGTGAGTCTGAGTCTGTGAGTCTGAGGCTGTGAGTCTGAGGCTGTGAGTCTTAGTCTGTGAGTCTGAGGCTGTGAGTCTGAGTGTGTGAGCCTGTGAGTATGAGTCTGTAAGTCTGTGACTCTGTGAGTCTGTAAGTCTGAGCCTGTGAGTCTGAGACCTTGAGTCTGAGTCTGTGAGACTGTGAGACTGTGAGTCTGTGAGTCTGTGAGTATGTGAGTCTGAGTCTGTGAGTCTGTGTCTGTCAGTCTGTGAGTTTGTGAGTCTGTGAGTCTGAGTCTGTGAGTCTGTGAGTCTGAGTCTGTGAGTCTGAGGCTGTGAGTCTGAGCATGTGAGTCTGTGAGTCTGAGTCTGTGAGTCTGAGTCTGTGAGTCTGAGTCTGTGAGTCTGAGTCTGTGAGTCTGTGAGTTTGTGAGTCTGTGAGCCTGTGAGTCTGTGAGTCAGTGAGTCTGAGCATGTGAGTCTGAGCCTGTGAGTCGGTGAGTCTGAGTCTGAGTCTGAGTCTGTGAGCCTGTGAGTCTGTGAGTCTGTGAGTCTGAGTCTGTGAGTCTGTGAGTCTGTGAGTTTGTGAGTCTGTGAGTCTGGAAGTCTGTGAGTCTGAGTCTGTAAGTCTGTGACTCTATGAATCTGTAAGTCTGAGCCTGTGAGTCTGAGACTGTGAGTCTGAGTCTGTGAGACTGTGAGTGTGTGAGTCTGTGAGTCTGAGCCTGTGAGTCTGTGAGTCTGAGTCTGTGAGTCTGAGCCTGTGAGTCTGAGCCTGTGAGTCTGTGAGTCTGAGTCTGTGAGTCTGTGAGTCTGTGAGTATGAGTATGTGAGTCTGAGCCTGTGAGTCTGAGCCTGTGAGTCTGTGAGTCTCAGCCTGTAAGTCTGTGAATCTGAGTCTGTAAGTCTGTGAGTCTGAGTCTATGAGTCTGAGCCTGTGAGTCTGAGTCTGAGTCTGTGAGTCTGAGGCTGTGAGTCTGAGCATGTGAGTCTGTGAGTCTGAGTCTGTGAGTCTGAGTCTGTGAGTCTGTGAGTCTGTGAGTCTGTGAGTCTGTGAGTCTGTGAGTCTGAGCCTGTGAGTCTGAGCCTGTGAGTCGGTGAGTCTGAGTCTGAGTCTGTGAGCCTGTGAGTCTGTGAGTCTGTGAGTCTGTGAGTCTGTGAGTCTGAGTCTGTAAGTCTGTGAATCTGTAAGTCTGAGCCTATGAGTCTGAGACTGTGAGTCTGAGTCTGTGAGACTGTGAGTGTGTGAGTCTGTGAGTCTGTGAGTCTGAGCCTGTGAGTCTGTGAGTCTGAGTCTGTGAGTCTGAGCCTGTGAGTCTGTGAGTCTGAGTCTGTGAGTCTGAGCCTGTGAGTCTGAGCCTGTGAGTCTGTGAGTCTGAGTCTGTGAGTCTGTGAGTATGAGTATGTGAGTCGGAGCCTGTTAGTCTGTGAGTCTCAGCCTGTAAGTCTGTGAATCTGAGTCTGTAAGTCTGTGAGTCGGTAAGTCTGTTAGTCTGAGCCTGTGAGTCTGTGAGTCTGAGCCTGTGAGTCTGTGAGTCTGAGCCTGTGAGTCTGTGAGTCTCAGCCTGTAAGTCTGTGAATCTGAGTCTGTAAGTCTGTGAGTCTGAGTCTGTGAGTATGAGCCTGTGAGTCTATGAGTCTGAGTCTGAGTCTGTGAGCCTGTGAGTATGAGTCTGTGAGTCTGAGCCTGTGAGTCTGTGAGTCTGTGAGTCTGAGTCTGTGAGTCTGAGGCTGTGAGTCTGAGGCTGTGAGTCTGAGTCTGTGAGCCTGTGAGGATGAGTCTGTGAGTCTGTGAGTCTGAGCCTGTGAGTCTGTGAGTCTGTGAGTCTGAGTCTGTGAGTCTGAGGCTGTGAGTCTGAGCCTGTGAGTCTGTAAGTCTGTGAGTCTGAGTCTGTGAGTCTGAGGCTGTGAGTCTGAGTCTGTGAGCCTGTGAGGATGAGTCTGTGAGTCTGTGAGTCTGAGCCTGTGAGTCTGTGAATCTGTGAGTCTCAGTCTGTAAGTCTGTGACTCTGTGAATCTGTAAGTCTGAGCCTGTGAGTCTGAGTCTGTGAGACTGTGAGTGTGTGAGTCTGTGAGTCTGAGCCTGTGAGTCTGAGCCTGAGTCTGTGAGTGTGTGAGTCTGAGTATGAGTCTGTGAGTCTGAGCCTGTGAGTCTGTGAGTCTGAGTCTGTGAGTCTCAGCCTGTGAATCGAAGCCTGTGAGTCTGTGAGTCTGAGTCTGTGAGTCTGTGAGTATGAGTCTGTGAGTCTGAGCCTGTTAGTCTGAGCCTGTGAGTCTGTGAGTCTGAGCCTGTGAGTCTGTGAGTCTGAGCCTGTGAGTCTGTGAGTCTGAGCCTGTAAGTCTGAGAATCTGAGTCTGTAAGTCTGTGAGGATGAGTCTGTGAGTCTGAGCCTATAAGTCTGTGAGTCTGAGTCTGAGCCTGTGAGCCTGTGAGTATGAGTCTGTGAGTCTGTGAGTCTGAGCCTGTGAGTCTGTGAGTCTGAGAGTCTTAGTCTGTGAGTCTGAGGCTGTGAGTCTTAGTCTGTAAGTCTGAGGCTGTGAGTCTGAGTGTGTGAGCCTGTGAGTATGAGTCTGTGAGTCTGTGAGTCTGAGCCTGTGAGTCTGTGAGTCTGTGAGTCTGAGTCTGTGAGTCTGAGGCTGTGAGTCTGAGGCTGTGAGTCTTAGTCTGTGAGTCTGAGGCTGTGAGTCTGAGTGTGTGAGCCTGTGAGTCTGACTCTGTGAGTCTGAGAGTCTGAGAGTCTGTGAGTCTCTGAGCCTGTGAGTCTGTGAGTCTGTGAGTTTGTGAGTCTGTGAGTCTGAGTCTGAGAGTCTGGGCCTGTGAGTCTGAGCCTGTGAGTCTGAGGCTGTGAGTCTGAGCCTGTGAGTCTGTGAGTCTGTGAGTCTGTGAGTCTGTGAGTCTGTGAGTCTGTGAGTCTAAACCTGTGAGTCTGTGAGTCTGTGAGTCTGTGAGTCTAAACCTGTGAGTCTGTGAGTCTGTTAGTCTGTGAGTCTGTGAGTCTGTGAGTCTGAACCTGTGACTCTGTGAGTCTGAGTATGAGTCTGTGAGTCTGAGTCTGTGAGTCTGAATCTGTGAGTCTGTGAGTCTGAGTCTGTGAATTTGAGTCTGTGAGTCTGAATCTGTGAGTCTGTGAGTCTGAGCATGTGAGTCTGAGTCTGTGAGTCTGAGTCTGTGAGTCTGAGCCTGAGTCTGAGTCTGAGCCTGTGAGTCTGTGAGTCTGTGACACTGTGAGTATGAGTCTGTGAGTCTGAGCCTGTGAGTCTGAGTCTGTGAGTCTGAGCCTGTGAGTCTGAGTCTGTGAGTCTGAGTCTGTAAGTCTGTGAGTATGTGAGTCTGTGAGTCTGAGTCTGTGAGTCTGTGAGTCTGAGAGTCTGAGTCTGTGAGTCTATGAGTTTGTGAGTCTGTGAGTCTGTGAGTCTGTGAGTCTGTGACACTGTGAGTATGAGTCTGTGAGTCAGAGCCTGTGAGTCTGAGTCTGTGAGTCTGAGTCTGTAAGTCTGTGAGTATGTGAGTCTGTGAGTCTGAGTCTGTGAGTCTGTGAGTCTGAGAGTCTGAGTCTGGGAGTCTATGAGTTTGTGAGTCTGTGAGTCTGAGTCTGTGAGTCTGTGAGTCTGTGAGTCTGAGTCTGTAAGTCTGTGAATCTGTAAGTCTGAGCCTATGAGTCTGAGACTGTGAGTCTGAGTCTGTGAGACTGTGAGTGTGTGAGTCTGTGAGTCTGTGAGTCTGAGCCTGTGAGTCTGTGAGTCTGAGTCTGTGAGTCTGAGCCTGTGAGTCTGTGAGTCTGAGTCTGTGAGTCTGAGCCTGTGAGTCTGAGCCTGTGAGTCTGTGAGTCTGAGTCTGTGAGTCTGTGAGTATGAGTATGTGAGTCGGAGCCTGTTAGTCTGTGAGTCTCAGCCTGTAAGTCTGTGAATCTGAGTCTGTAAGTCTGTGAGTCGGTAAGTCTGTTAGTCTGAGCCTGTGAGTCTGTGAGTCTGAGCCTGTGAGTCTGTGAGTCTGAGCCTGTGAGTCTGTGAGTCTCAGCCTGTAAGTCTGTGAATCTGAGTCTGTAAGTCTGTGAGTCTGAGTCTGTGAGTATGAGCCTGTGAGTCTATGAGTCTGAGTCTGAGTCTGTGAGCCTGTGAGTATGAGTCTGTGAGTCTGAGCCTGTGAGTCTGTGAGTCTGTGAGTCTGAGTCTGTGAGTCTGAGGCTGTGAGTCTGAGGCTGTGAGTCTGAGTCTGTGAGCCTGTGAGGATGAGTCTGTGAGTCTGTGAGTCTGAGCCTGTGAGTCTGTGAGTCTGTGAGTCTGAGTCTGTGAGTCTGAGGCTGTGAGTCTGAGCCTGTGAGTCTGTAAGTCTGTGAGTCTGAGTCTGTGAGTCTGAGGCTGTGAGTCTGAGTCTGTGAGCCTGTGAGGATGAGTCTGTGAGTCTGTGAGTCTGAGCCTGTGAGTCTGTGAGTCTGTGAGTCTCAGTCTGTAAGTCTGTGACTCTGTGAATCTGTAAGTCTGAGCCTGTGAGTCTGAGTCTGTGAGACTGTGAGTGTGTGAGTCTGTGAGTCTGAGCCTGTGAGTCTGAGCCTGAGTCTGTGAGTGTGTGAGTCTGAGTATGAGTCTGTGAGTCTGAGCCTGTGAGTCTGTGAGTCTGAGTCTGTGAGTCTCAGCCTGTGAATCGAAGCCTGTGAGTCTGTGAGTCTGAGTCTGTGAGTCTGTGAGTATGAGTCTGTGAGTCTGAGCCTGTTAGTCTGAGCCTGTGAGTCTGTGAGTCTGAGCCTGTGAGTCTGTGAGTCTGAGCCTGTGAGTCTGTGAGTCTGAGCCTGTAAGTCTGAGAATCTGAGTCTGTAAGTCTGTGAGGATGAGTCTGTGAGTCTGAGCCTATAAGTCTGTGAGTCTGAGTCTGAGCCTGTGAGCCTGTGAGTATGAGTCTGTGAGTCTGTGAGTCTGAGCCTGTGAGTCTGTGAGTCTGAGAGTCTTAGTCTGTGAGTCTGAGGCTGTGAGTCTTAGTCTGTAAGTCTGAGGCTGTGAGTCTGAGTGTGTGAGCCTGTGAGTATGAGTCTGTGAGTCTGTGAGTCTGAGCCTGTGAGTCTGTGAGTCTGTGAGTCTGAGTCTGTGAGTCTGAGGCTGTGAGTCTGAGGCTGTGAGTCTTAGTCTGTGAGTCTGAGGCTGTGAGTCTGAGTGTGTGAGCCTGTGAGTCTGACTCTGTGAGTCTGAGAGTCTGAGAGTCTGTGAGTCTCTGAGCCTGTGAGTCTGTGAGTCTGTGAGTTTGTGAGTCTGTGAGTCTGAGTCTGAGAGTCTGGGCCTGTGAGTCTGAGCCTGTGAGACTGAGGCTGTGAGTCTGAGCCTGTGAGTCTGTGAGTCTGTGAGTCTGTGAGTCTGTGAGTCTGTGAGTCTGTGAGTCTAAACCTGTGAGTCTGTGAGTCTGTGAGTCTAAACCTGTGAGTCTGTGAGTCTGTTAGTCTGTGAGTCTGTGAGTCTGAACCTGTGACTCTGTGATTCTGAGTATGAGTCTGTGAGTCTGAGTCTGTGAGTCTGAATCTGTGAGTCTGTGAGTCTGAGTCTGTGAATTTGAGTCTGTGAGTCTGAATCTGTGAGTCTGTGAGTCTGAGCCTGTGAGTCTGAGTCTGTGAGTCTGAGTCTGTGAGTCTGAGCCTGAGTCTGAGTCTGAGCCTGAGAGTCTGTGAGTCTGTGACACTGTGAGTATGAGTCTGTGAGTCTGAGCCTGTGAGTCTGAGTCTGTGAGTCTGAGTCTGTAAGTCTGTGAGTATGTGAGTCTGTGAGTCTGAGTCTGTGAGTCTGTGAGTCTGAGAGTCTGAGTCTGTGAGTCTATGAGTTTGTGAGTCTGTGAGTCTGAGCCTGTGAGTCTGTGAGTCTGTGAGTCTGTGAGTCTGTGACACTGTGAGTATGAGTCTGTGAGTCAGAGCCTGTGAGTCTGAGTCTGTGAGTCTGAGTCTGTAAGTCTGTGAGTATGTGAGTCTGTGAGTCTGAGTCTGTGAGTCTGTGAGTCTGAGAGTCTGAGTCTGTGAGTCTATGAGTTTGTGAGTCTGTGAGTCTGAGTCTGTGAGTCTGTGAGTCTGAGTCTGTAAGTCTGTGAGTCTGAGTCTGTGAGTCTGTGAGTTTGTGTGTCTGTGAGTCTGTGAGTCTGAGTCTGTAAGTCTGTGAGTCTGTGAGTCTGAGTCTGTGAGTCTGAGTCTGTAAGTCTGAGTCTGTGAGTCTGTGAGTCTGAGTCTGTGAGTCTGAGTCTGTGAGTCTGCGACTGTGAGTCTGAGTCTGTGAGTCTGTGAGTTTGAGTCTGTGAGTCTGAGCCTGTGAGTCTGAGTCTGTGAGTCTGAGCCTGAGTCTGTGAGTCTGAGTATGAGTCTGTGAGTTTGAGCCTGTGAGTTTGAGTCTGTGAGTCTGTGAGTCTGTGAATCTGAGCCTGTGAGTCTGTGAGTCTGTGAATCTGAGCCTGTGAGTCTGAGGCTGTGAGTCTGAGGCTATGAGTCTGAGCCTGTGAGTCTGTGAGTCTGAGTCTGTGAGTCTGAGGCTGTGAGTCTGAGTCTGTGAGCGTGTGAGGATGACTCTGTGAGTCTGAGCCTGTGAGTCTGTGAGTCTGTGAGTCTGTGAGTCTGAGTCTGTGAGTCTGAGGCTGTGAGTCTGAGCCTGTGAGTCTGTAAGTCGGTGAGTCTGAGTCTGTGAGTCTGAGGCTGTGAGTCTGAGTCTGTGAGCATGTGAGGATGAGTCTGTGAGTCTGTGAGTCTGAGCCTGTGAGTCTGTGAGTCTCAGTCTTTAAGTCTGTGACTCTGTGAATCTGTAAGTCTGAGCCTGTGAGCCTGAGACTGTGAGTCTGAGAGTCTGTGAGTCTGAGTCTGTGAGTCTGTGAATCTGAGTCTGTGAGTTTGTGAGTCTGAGCCTCTGAGTCTGTGAGTCTGTTAGTCTGAGTCTGTGAGACTGAGGCTGTGAGTCTGAGGCTGTGGGTCTGTGAGTCTGTGAGTCTGTGAGTCTGTGAGTCTGTGAGTCTGTGAGTCTGTGAGTCTGTGAGTCTGAGTCGGTAAGTCTGTGACTCTGTGAATCTGTAAGTCTGAGTCTGTGAGTCTGAGCCTGTGAGTCTGAGTCTGAGAGACTATGAGTATGAGTCTGTGAGTCTGTGAGTTTGTGAATCTTTGAGTCTGAGTCTGTGAGTCTGAGCCTGTGAGTCTGAGCCTGTGAGTCTGTGAGTCTGAGTCTGTGAGTATGAGTTTGTGAGTCTGAGCCTGTTACTCTGAGCCTGTGAATCTGAGCCTGTGAGTCTGTGAGTATGAGTCTGTGAGTATGAGTCTGTGAGTCTGTGAGTCTGAGCCTGTGAGTCTGTGAGTCTGTGAATCTGAGCCTGTGAGTCTGAGCCTGTGAGTCTGAGGCTGTGAGTCTGAGGCTATGAGTCTGAGCCTGTAAGTCTGTGAGTCTGAGAGTCTGTGAGTCTGAGTCTGTGAGTCTGTGACTCTGTGAGTCTGAGTCTGTGAGTTTGTGAGTCTGAGCCTGTGAGTCTGTGAGTCTGTTAGTCTGAGTCTGTGAGTCTGAGGCTGTGAGTCTGAGCCTGTGGGTCTGTGAGTCTGTGAGTCTGAGTCTGTGAGTCTGAGTCTGTGAGTGTGTGAGTTTGTGAGTCTGTGAGTCTGAGTCGGTAAGTCTGTGACTCTGTGAATCTGTAAGTCTGAGTCTGTGAGTCTGAGCCTGTGAGTCTGAAACTGTGAGTCTGAGTCTGAGAGACTGAGTATGAGTCTATGAGTCTGTGAGTCCGTGAGTCTGTGAGTCTGTGAGTCTGTGAGTCTGTGAGTCTGTGAGTCTGAGTCGGTAAGTCTGTGACTCTGTGAATCTGTAAGTCTGAGTCTGTGAGTCTGAGCCTGTGAGTCTGAGTCTGAGAGACTATGAGTATGAGTCTGTGAGTCTGTGAGTTTGTGAATCTTTGAGTCTGAGTCTGTGAGTCTGAGCCTGTGAGTCTGAGCCTGTGAGTCTGTGAGTCTGAGTCTGTGAGTATGAGTTTGTGAGTCTGAGCCTGTTACTCTGAGCCTGTGAATCTGAGCCTGTGAGTCTGTGAGTATGAGTCTGTGAGTATGAGTCTGTGAGTCTGTGAGTCTGAGTCTGTGAGTATGAGTCTGTGAATCTGAATCTGTGAGTCTGTGAGTCTGAGCCTGTGAGTCTGTGAGTCTGTGAATCTGAGCCTGTGAGTCTGAGCCTGTGAGACTGAGGCTGTGAGTCTGAACCTGTGAGTCTGTGAGTCGGTGAGTCTGAGAGTCTGTCAGTCTGTGAGTCTGTGAATCTGAGCCTGTGAGTCTGAGGCTGTGAGTCTGAGGCTATGAGTCTGAGCCTGTGAGTCTGTGAGTCTGAGAGTCTGTGAGTCTGAGTCTGTGAGTCTGTGACTCTGTGAGTCTGAGTCTGTGAGTTTGTGAGTCTGTGAGTCTGAGTCTGTGAGTCTGAGTCTGTGAGTCTGTGAGTTTGTGAGTCTGTGAGTCTGAGTCGGTAAGTCTGTGACTCTGTGAATCTGTAAGTCTGAGTCTGTGAGTCTGAGCCTGTGAGTCTGAAACTGTGAGTCTGAGTCTGAGAGACTGTGAGTATGAGTCTGTGAGTCTGTGAGTCTGTGAATCTGTGAGTCTGAGTCTGTGAGTCTGAGCCTGTGAGTCTGAGCCTGTGAGTCTGTGAGTCTGAGTCTGTGAGTATGAGTTTGTGAGTCTGAGCCTGTTACTCTGAGCCTGTGAATCTGAGCCTGTGAGTCTGTGAGTATGAGTCTGTGAGTCTGAGCCTGAGTCTGAGTCTGAGCCTGTGAGTCTGTGAGTCTGTGACATTGTGAGTCTGAGCCTGTGAGTCTGAGTCTGTAAGTCTGAGTCTGTAAGTCTGTGAGTCTGTGAGTCTGTGAGTCTGTGAGTCTGTGAGTCTGTGAGTCTGTGAGTCTGAGTCTGTAAGTCTGTGAGTCTGAGTCTGTGAGTCTGTGAGTTTGTGTGTCTGTGAGTCTGTGAGTCTGAGTCTGTAAGTCTGTGAGTCTGAGTCTGTGAGTCTGAGTCTGTAAGTCTGTGAGTCTGTAAGTCTGAGTCTGTGAGTCTGAGCCTGTGAGTCTGAGAGTCTGAGTCTGTGAGTCTGTGAGTTTGAGTCTGTGAGTCTGTGAGTCTGTGAGTCTGAGCCTGAGTCTGTGAGTCTGAGAGTCTGAGTCTGTGAGTCTGAGCCTGAGCCTGAGTCTGAGCCTGTGAGCCTGTGAGTCTGTGAGTCTGTGACACTGTGAGAATGAGTCTGTGAGTCTGAGCCCGTGAGTCTGAGTCTGTGAGTCTGAGTCTGTAAGTCTGTGAGTATGTGAGTCTGAGTCTCTGAGTCTGTGAGTCTGAGTCTGTGAGTCTGGGAGTCTGAGTCTGTAAGTCTGTGAGTCTGAGTCTGTGAGTCTGTGAGTTTGTGTGTCTGTGAGTCTGAGTCTGTAAGTCTGTGAGTCTGAGTCTGTGAGTCTGAGTCTGTAAGTCTGTGATTCTGAGTCTGTGAGTCTGAGTCCGTAAGTCTGTGAGCCTGTGAGTCTGAGTCTGTGAGTCTGTGAGTTTGAGTCTGTGAGTCTGTGAGTCTGAGCCTGTGAGTCTGAGTCTGTGAGTCTGAGCCTGAGTCTGTGAGTCTGAGTATTAGTCTGTGAGTCTGAGCCTGTGAGTCTGTGAGTCTGTGAATCTGAGCCTGTGAATCTGAGCCTGTGAGTCTGAGGTTGTGAGTCTGAGCCTGTGAGTCTGTGAGTCGGTGAGTCTGAGTCTGTAATTCTGTGAGTCTGTGAGTCTGTGAGTCTGAGTCTGTAAGTCTGTGAGCCTGTGAGTCTGAGACTGTGAGTCTGAGTCTGTGAGTCTGTGAGTCTGTGAGTCTGTGAGTCTGTGAGTCTGTGAGTCTGTGAGTCTGAGCCTGTGAGTCTGAGCCTGTGAGTCTGTGAGTCTGTGAATCTGAGCCTGTGAGTCTATGAGTCTGTGAATCTGAGCCTGTGAGTCTGAGGCTGTGAGTCTGAGGCTATGAGTCTGAGCCTGTGAGTCTGAGAGTCTGTGAGTCTGAGTCTGTGAGTCTGTGACTCTGAGTCTGTGAGTCTGTGAGTCTGAGCCTGTGGGTCTGTGAGTCTGAGTCTGTGAGTCTGTGAGTCTGAGTCTGTGAGTCTGTGAGTCCGTGAGTCTGTGAGTCTGTGAGTCTGTGAGTCGGTAAGTCTGTGACTCTGTGAATCTGTAAGTCTGAGTCTGTGAGTCTGAGCCTGTGAGTCTGAGACTGTGAGTCTGAGTCTGAGAGATTGTGAGTATGAGTCTGTGAGTCTGTGAGTCTGTGACTCCGTGAGTCTGTGAGTCTGAGCCTGAGTCTGTGAGTGTGTGAGTCTGAGTATGAATCTGTGAGTCTGAGCCTGTGAGTCTGTGAGTCTGAGTCTGTGAGTCTGAGCCTGTGAGTCTGAGCCTGTGAGTCTGTGAGTCTGAGTCTGTGAGTATGAGTCTGAGAGTCTGAGCCTGTTAGTCTGAGCCTGTGAATCTGAGCCTGTGAGTCTGTGAGTATGAGTCTGTGAGTCTGTGAGTCTGAGCCTGTGAGTCTGTGAGTCTGTGAGTCTGAGTCTGAGTCTGTGAGTCTGAGCCTGTGAGTCTGAGTATGTGAGTCTGAGTCTGTGAGTCTGAGTCTGTGAGTCTGAGTCTGTGAGTCTGTGAGTCTGAGCCTGTGAGTCTGTGGGTCTGTGAGTCTGAGTCTGTGAGTCTGAGGCTGTGAGTCTGAGTCTGTGAGCCTGTGAGTATGAGTCTGTGAGTCTGTGAGTCTGAGCCTGTGAGTCTGTGAGTCTGTGAGTCTGAGTCTGTGAGTCTGAGGCTGTGAGTCTGAGCCTTTGAGTCTGTAAGTCTGTGAGTCTGTGAGTCTGTGAGTCTGAGTCTGTGAGTCTGTGAGTTTGTGAGTCTGTGAGTCTGAGTCTGTAAGTCTGTGAGTCTGAGTCTGTGAGTCTGTGAGTTTGTGTGTCTGTGAGTCTGAGTCTGAGTCTGTAAGTCTGTAAGTCTGTGAGTTTGAGTCTGTGAGTCTGAGCCTGTGAGTCTGTGAGTCTGAGTCTGTGAGTCTGAGCCTGTGAGTCTGACCCTGTGAGTCTGTGAGTCTGAGTCTGTGAGTATGAGTCTGTGAGTCTGAGCCTGTTAGTCTGAGCCTGTGAATCTGAGCCTGTGAGTCTGTGAGTATGAGTCTGTGAGTCTGTGAGTCTGAGTCTGAGTCTGAGTCTGAGTCTGAGTCTGTGAGTCTGAGTCTGTGAGTCTGTGAGTCTGAGTCTGAGTCCGTGAGTCTGAGCCTGTGAGTCTGAGTCTGTGAGTCTGAGTCTGTGAGTCTGAGTCTGTGAGTCTGAGGCTGTGAGTCTGAGTCTGTGAGCCTGTGAGTATGAGTCTGTGAGTCTCTGAGTCGGAGCTTGTGAGTCTGTGAGTCTGATTCTGTGAGTCTGAGGCTGTGAGTCTGAGCCTGTGAGTCTGTAAGTCTGTGAGTCTGTGAGTCTGTGAGTCTGAGTCTGTGAGTCTGTGAGTTTGTGAGTCTTTGAGTCTGAGTCTGTGAGTCTGTGAGTCTGAGTCCATGAGTTTGTGAGTCTGTGAGTCTGAGTCTGTGAGTCTGTGAGTCTGTGAGTCTGTGAGTCTGTGTCTGTAAGTCTGTGAGTCTGAGTCTGTGAGTCTGTGAGTTTGTGTGTCTGTGAGTCTGTGAGTCTGAGTCTGTAAGTCTGTAAGTCTGTGAGTCTGAGTCTGTGAGTCTGAGTCTGTAAGTCTGTGAGTCTGTTAGTCTGTAAGTCTGAGTCTGTGAGTCTGAGCCTGTGCGTCTGAGACTGTGAGTCTGTGAGTTTGAGTTTGAGTCTGTGAGTCTGTGAGTCTGTGAGTCTGTGAGTCTGAGCCTGTGAGTCTGTGAGTCTGAGCCTGAGTCTGTGAGTCTGAGTCTGTGAGTCTGTGAGTCTGAGCCTGTGAGTCTGTGAGTCTGTGAATCTGAGCCTGTGAGTCTGAGGCTGTGAGTCTGAGCCTGTGAGTCTGAGCCTGTGAGTCTGTGAGTCGGTGAGTCTGAGTCTGTGAGTCTGAGTCTGTGAGTCTCTGAGTCTGTGAGTCTGTGAGTCTGAGTCTGTGAGTCTGTGAGTCTGTGAGTCTGAGTCTGTAAGTCTGTGAGTCTGTGAGTCTGTGAGTCTGAGTCTGTGAGTTTGTGAGTTTGTGAGTCTGTGAGTCTCTGAGTCTGAGTCTGTAAGTCTGTGAGTCTGTAAGTCTGAGTCTGTGAGTCTGAGTCTGTGAGTCTGTGAGTATGAGTCTGTGAGTCTGTGAGTCTGTGAGTCTGAGCCTGTGAGTCTGAGTCTGTGAGTCTGAGCCTGAGTCTGTGAGTCTGAGCCTGTGAGTCTGAGCCTGTGAGTCTGTGAGTCTGAGTCTGTGAGTATGAGTCTGAGAGTCTGAGCCTGTTAGTCTGAGCCTGTGAATCTGAGCCTGTGAGTCTGAGTCTGTGAGTCTGAGTCTGTGAGTCTGAGTCTGTGAGTCTGTGAGTCTGAGCCTGTGAGTCTGTGGGTCTGTGAGTCTGAGTCTGTGAGTCTGAGGCTGTGAGTCTGAGTCTGTGAGCCTGTGAGTATGAGTCTGTGAGTCTGTGAGTCTGAGCCTGTGAGTCTGTGAGTCTGTGAGTCTGAGTCTGTGAGTCTGAGGCTGTGAGTCTGAGCCTGTGAGTCTGTAAGTCTGTGAGTCTGTGAGTCTGTGAGTCTGAGTCTGTGAGTCTGTGAGTTTGTGAGTCTGTGAGTCTGAGTCTGTGAGTCTGTGAGTCTGAGTCTGTGAGTTTGTGAGTCTGTGAGTCTGAGTCTGTGAGTCTGTGAGTCTGTGAGTCTGAGTCTGTAAGTCTGTGAGTCTGAGTCTGTGAGTCTGTGAGTTTGTGTGTCTGTGAGTCTGTGAGTCTGAGTCTGTAAGTCTGTAAGTCTGTGAGTTTGAGTCTGTGAGTCTGAGCCTGTGAGTCTGTGAGTCTGAGTCTGTGAGTCTGAGCCTGTGAGTCTGACCCTGTGAGTCTGTGAGTCTGAGTCTGTGAGTATGAGTCTGTGAGTCTGAGCCTGTTAGTCTGAGCCTGTGAATCTGAGCCTGTGAGTCTGTGAGTATGAGTCTGTGAGTCTGTGAGTCTGAGTCTGAGTCTGAGTCTGAGTCTGAGTCTGTGAGTCTGAATCTGTGAGTCTGTGAGTCTGAGCCTGTGAGTCTGAGTCTGTGAGTCTGTGAGTCTGAGTCTGAGTCCGTGAGTCTGAGCCTGTGAGTCTGAGTCTGTGAGTCTGAGTCTGTGAGTCTGAGTCTGTGAGTCTGTGAGTCTGAGTCTGTGAGTCTGAGGCTGTGAGTCTGAGTCTGTGAGCCTGTGAGTATGAGTCTGTGAGTCTCTGAGTCGGAGCTTGTGAGTCTGTGAGTCTGAGTCTGTGAGTCTGAGGCTGTGAGTCTGAGCCTGTGAGTCTGTAAGTCTGTGAGTCTGTGAGTCTGAGTCTGTGAGTCTGTGAGTTTGTGAGTCTGTGAGTCTGAGTCTGTGAGTCTGTGAGTCTGAGTCTGTGAGTTTGTGAGTCTGTGAGTCTGAGTCTGTGAGTCTGTGAGTCTGTGAGTCTGTGAGTCTGTGTCTGTAAGTCTGTGAGTCTGAGTCTGTGAGTCTGTGAGTTTGTGTGTCTGTGAGTCTGTGAGTCTGAGTCTGTAAGTCTGTAAGTCTGTGAGTCTGAGTCTGTGAGTCTGAGTCTGTAAGTCTGTGAGTCTGTTAGTCTGTAAGTCTGAGTCTGTGAGTCTGAGCCTGTGCGTCTGAGACTGTGAGTCTGAGTCTGTGAGTCTGTGAGTTTGAGTCTGTGAGTCTGTGAGTCTGTGAGTCTGTGAGTCTGTGAGTCTGTGAGTCTGAGCCTGAGTCTGTGAGTCTGAGTCTGTGAGTCTGTGAGTCTGAGCCTGTGAGTCTGTGAGTCTGTGAATCTGAGCCTGTGAGTCTGAGCCTGTGAGTCTGAGGTTGTGAGTCTGAGCCTGTGAGTCTGTGAGTCGGTGAGTCGGTGAGTCTGTGAGTCTGAGTGTGTGAGTCTGTGAGTCTGAGTCTGTGAGTCTGTGAGTCTGTGAGTCTGAGTCTGTAAGTCTGTGAGTCTGTGAGTCTGTGAGTCTGAGTCTGTGAGTTTGTGAGTTTGTGAGTCTGTGAGTCTGTGAGTCTGAGTCTGTAAGTCTGTGAGTCTGTGAGTCTGTAAGTCTGAGTCTGTGAGTCTGAGTCTGTGAGTCTGTGAGTATGAGTCTGTGAGTCTGTGAGTCTGTGAGTCTGTGAGTCTGTGAGTCTGTGAGTCTGAGCTTGTGAATCTGAGTCTGTGAGTCTGAGCCTGAGTCTGTGAGTCTGAGTATGAGTCTGTGAGTTTGAGCCTGTGAGTCTGAGTCTGTGAGTCTGAGCTTGTGAGTCTGAGCCTGTGAGTCTGTGAGTCTGTGAATCTGAGCCTGTGAGTCTGAGGCTGTAAGTCTGAGGCTACGAGTCTGAGCCTGTGAGTCTGTGAGTCTGAGAGTCTGTGAGTCTGTGAGTCTGTGAGTCTGTGAGTCTGTGAGTCTGAGTCTGTGAGTCTGTGAGTCTGTTAGTCTGAGTCTGTGAGTCTGAGGCTGTGAGTCTGAGCCTGTGAGTCTGTGAGTCTGTGAGTCTGTGAGTCTGAGTCTGTGAGTCTGTGAGTCTGTGAGTTTGTGAGTCTGTGAGTCTGTGAATCTGCGAGTCTGAGTCGGTAAGTCTGTGACTCTGTGAATCTGTAAGTCTGAGTCTGTGAGTCTGAGCCTGTGAGTCTGAGACTGTGACTCTGAGTCTGAGAGACTGTGAGTATGAGTCTGTGAGTCTGTGAGTCTGTGAGTCTGTGAGTCTGTGAGTCTGTGAGTCTGTGAGTCTGAGCCTGAGTCTGAGTGTGTGAGTCTGAGTATGAGTCTGTGAGTCTGAGCCTGTGAGTCTGTGAGTCTGAGTCTGTGATTCTGAGCCTGTGAGTCTGAGCCTGTGAGTCTGAGTCTGTGAGTACGAGTCTGTGAGTACGAGTCTGTGAGTCTGAGCCTGTTAGTCTGAGCCTGTGAGTCTGAGCCTGTGAGTCTGTGAGTATGAGTCTGTGAGTCTGTGAGTCTGAGTCTGAGTCTGTGAGTTTGAGTCTGTGAGTCTGAATCTGTGAGTCTGTGAGTCTGAGCCTGTGAGTCTGAGTCTGTGAGTCTGTGAGTCTGAGTCTAAGTCTGTGAGTCTGAGTCTGTGAGTCTGAGGCTGTGAGTCTGAGTCTGTGAGTCTGAGTCTGAGCCTGTGAGTCTGTGAGTCTGTGAGTCTGTGAGTTTGTGAGTCTGAGTCTGTGAGTCTGTGAGTCTGAGAGTCTGAGAGTCTGTGAGTCTGTGAGTCTGAGAGTCTGAGAGTCTGTGAGTCTGTGAGTCTGTGAGTTTGTGAGTCTGAGCCTGTGAGTCTGAGCCTGTGAGTCTGAGGCTGTGAGTCTGAGCCTGTGAGTCTGAGCCTGTGAGTCTGAGCCTGTGAGTCTGTGAGTCTGTGAGTCTGAGTCTGTGAGTCTGAGAGTCTGAGAGTCTGTGAATCTGTGAGTCTGTGAGTCTGTGAGTCTGTGAGTCTGTGAGTCTGAACCTGTGAGTCTGTGAGTCTGAGTATGAGTCTGTGAGTATGAGTCTGTGAGTCTGAATCTGTGAGTCTGTGAGTCTGAACCTGTGAGTCTGTGAATTTGAGTCTGTGAGTCTGAATCTGAGTCTGTGCGTCTGAGCCTGTGAGTCTGAGTCTGTGAGTCTGAGTCTGTGAGTCTGAGTCTGTGAGTCTGAGTCTGTGAGTCTGAGCCTGAGTCTGAGCCTGTGAGTCTGTGAGTCTGTGAGTCTGTGAGTCTGAGTCTGTGAGTCTGAGTCTGTGAGTCTGAGTCTGTGAGTCTGAGCCTGAGTCTGAGCCTGTGAGTCTGTGACACTGTGAGTATGAGTCTGTGAGTCTGAGCCTGTGAGTCTGAGTCTGTGAGTCTGAGTCTGTAAGTCTGTGAGTCTGTGAGTCTGTGAGTCTGAGTCTGTGAGTCGGTGAGTCTGTGAGTCTGTGAGTCTGTGAGTTTGTGAGTCTGTGAGTCTGAGTCTGTGAGTCTGTGAGTCTGAGTCTGTAAGTCTGTGAGTCTGAGTCTGTGAGTCTGAGCCTGTGAGTCTGTGAGTCTGAGTCTGTGAGCCTGTGAGTATGAGTCTATGAGTCTGTGAGTCTGTGAGTCTGAGTCTGTGAGTCTGAGTCTGTGAGTCTGTGAGTCTGAAAGTCTGTGAGTGTGAGTCTGTGAGTCTGAGTCTGTGAGTCTGAGTCTGTGAGTCTGTGAGTCTGAGTCTGTGAGTCTGTGAGCCTGTGAGTCTGAGTCTGTGAGTCTGAGACTAACAGCTAAAGGAAGTTAAATGTACCATTCAAGAGTGGCAGGTGTGGAGTGTGGTTTGGATGCTCTGTTATTCTCCTTCTCTTCATCTGGAAGACAAAAATAACACAAACATGAATCCAGACAGTAAAACATGTATGTGCCTTTCACGATACCAAAAGCACTTTACAGTTTATTATTCATTCACTCCACACTTGGTGATGGTAAGAAATTACTGCAGCCACAGCTGCCCTGACGCTAACCCAGACAGACAGAAGCGAGATATGCACCCCCGGCCCCTCCACCACCACCATCACTCACACACACACCACTTTCATATTTCATATTTGGCAATGTGGGTGAAGTGTCTTGCCTAAAGACACAATGACAGTTTTGTGATGGCGCCCCCCTGTGGCACCTGGTGTTCCCAGTGGTCTCCCATCCAAGTACTACCCAGGGCCATGTATATATATATATATACATATATATATATATATATATATATATATATATATATATATATATATATATAAACGATGTGACTGATCCTTACGCTCGTCTGTGGACGTGTTTCCCAGAGACGTGTGGCTCGAGTAGCGTTTGGTTTCACTTTCACTGAGGCACCGCTCAATCCAGCTTTCTGTAACAAAAACACACAACCACTTGCTGTTAATACAACGCACATACACACAATGCAAATACACACAACCGCTGTTAATACAACTCTGTAACACACACAACCACTGTTAATACAACTCTGTAACACACACAACCACTGTTAATACAACTCTGTAACACACACAACCACTGTTAATACAACTCTGTAACACACACAGCCACTGTTAATACAACTCTGTAACACACACAGCCACTGTTAATACAACTCTGTAACACACACAGCCACTGTTAATACAACTCTGTAACACACACAGCCACTGTTAAAACAACTCTGTAACACACACAGCCACTGTTAATACAACTCTGTAACACACACAGCCACTGTTAATACAACTCTGTAACACACACAACCACTGTTAATACAACTCTGTAACACACACAGCCACTGTTAAAACAACTCTGTAACACACACAGCCACTGTTAATACAACTCTGTAACACACACAACCACTGTTAATACAACTCTGTAACACACACAGCCACTGTTAATACAACTCTGTAACACACACAACCACTGTTAATACAACTCTGTAACACACACAGCCACTGTTAATACAGATCTATAAAACACTGATCAACTCTTAGCATTTCATCAACATGGCGTCTGCCCCAGGGCAGTTGTGGCTACTAATATAATGTATCTATTAATTGAACGTCTGACTGTGTCAGTTTGTTTGTCTCTTCCACCCATAACTCTTGAACCGCTCTTCCAACTGTTCTGAAATTCGAAGGGTGTCATTCTAATGGTACGGGTATGTGCAGTTACAAGTTTTGTGTTATTAGGGCAAAAAATGCCAAAGATATCGGTCAAAAACAAGTTTTGGAATCTGGGACATCTGGAATCTATGGGAAGCTGTTGCCGAAAACAACATCATCACTTTTAAGTCTTCAGCCTGACTGACAGGTGGATTAACCAATCAGGGAAAGGCCTAGTCTCTGCAGGCAGTGTCGCACTTTGCACTAGTGCTGTCCATACTGTGAATAGCATAATACTGTATGAAGAATGAGTTTGCACTGTCCTGTTCATGTGTGTCCTGTTCATGTGTGTTCTGTTCATGTGTGTGTTCTGTTCATGTGTGTTCTGTTCATGTGTGTGTTCTGTTCATGTGTGTGTTCTGTTCATGTGTGTGTCCTGTTCATGTGTGTGTTCTGTTCATGTGTGTGTTCTGTTCAGGTGTGTTCTGTTCAGGTGTGTTCTGTTCGTGTGTGTTCTGTTCATGTGTGTGTTCTGTTCATGTGTGTGTTCTGTTCATGTGTGTTCGGTTCATGTGTGTGTTCTGTTCATGTGTGTGTTCTGTTCATGTGTGTGTTCTGTTCATGTGTGTTCGGTTCATGTGTGTTCGGTTCATGTGTGTGTTCTGTTCATGTGTGTGTTCTGTTCATGTGTGTGTTCTGTTCATGTGTGTGTTCTGTTCATGTGTGTTCGGTTCATGTGTGTTCGGTTCATGTGTGTGTTCTGTTCATGTGTGTGTTCTGTTCATGTGTGTGTTCTGTTCATGTGTGTTCGGTTCATGTGTGTGTTCTGTTCATGTGTGTTCTGTTCATGTGTGTTCTGTTCATGTGTGTTCGGTTCATGTGTGTGTTCTGTTCATGTGTGTTCTGTTCATGTGTGTTCTGTTCATGCGTGTGTTCTGTTCATGTGTGTTCTGTTCATGTGTGTTCTGTTCATGTGTGTGTTCTGTTCATGTGTGTGTTCTGTTCATGTGTGTGTTCTGTTCATGTGTGTTCTGTTCATGTGTGTGTTCTGTTCATGTGTGTGTTCTGTTCATGTGTGTTCTGTTCATGTGTGTTCTGTTCATGTGGGTGTTCTGTTCATGTGTGTTCGGTTCATGTGTGTGTTCCGTTCATGTGTGTGTTCGGTTCATGTGTGTGTTCTGTTCATGTGTGTGTTCTGTTCATGTGGGTGTTCTGTTCATGTGTGTGTTCTGTTCATGTGTGTGTTCTGTTCATGTGTGTTCTGTTCATGTGTGTTCGGTTCATGTTTGTGTTCGGTTCATGTGTGTGTTCGGTTCATGTGTGTGTTCTGTTCATGTGTGTGTTCTGTTCATGTGGGTGTTCTGTTCATGTGTGTGTTCTGTTCATGTGTGTGTTCTGTTCATGTGTGTGTTCTGTTCATGTGTGTTCTGTTCATGTGTGTGTTCCGTTCATGTGTGTGTTCTGTTCATGTGTGTGTTCTGTTCATGTGTGTGTTCTGTTCATGTGTGTGTTCTGTTCGTGTGTGTTCTGTTCGTGTGTGTTCTGCTCGTGTGTGTTCTGTTCATGTGTGTACTGTTCATGTGTGTGTTCTGTTCATGTGTGTGTTCTGTTCATGTGTGTTCTGTTCATGTGTGTTCTGTTCATGTGTGTGTTCTGTTCATGTGTGTGTTCTGTTCATGTGTGTGTTCTGTTCATGTGTGTTCTGTTCATGTGTGTATGTTCTGTTCATGTGTGTTCTGTTCATGTGTGTTCTGTTCATGTGTGTTCTGTTCGTGTGTGCGTTCTGTTCGTGTGTGTTCTGTTCATGTGTGTGTTCTGTTCATGTGTGTGTTCTGTTCGTGTGTGTTCTGTTCATGTGTGTGTTCTGTTCGTGTGTGTTCTGTTCATGTGTGTTCTGTTCATGTGTGTGTTCTGTTCATGTGTGTTCTGTTCATGTGTGTTCTGTTCATGTGTGTGTTCTGTTCATGTGTTTTCTGTTCATGTGTGTCCTGTTCATGTGTGTTCTGTTCATGTGTGTGTTCTGTTCATGTTTGTTCTGTTCATGTGTGTCCTGTTCATGTGTGTGTTCTGTTCATGTGTGTTCTGTTCATGTGTGTTCTGTTCATGTGTGTGTTTTGTTCACGTTTGTTCTGTTCACGTGTGTTCTGTTAATGTGTGTTCTGTTCATGTGTGTGTTCTGTTCATGTGTGTGTTCTGTTCATGTGTATGTTCTGTTCATGTGTGTTCTGTTCATGTGTGTGTTCTGTTCATGTTTGTTCTGTTCATGTGTGTCCTGTTCATGTGTGTGTTTGGTTCATGTGTGTTCTGTTCATGTGTGTTCTGTTCATGTGTGTTCTTTTCATGTGTGTGTTCTGTTCATGTGTGTGTCCTGTTCATGTGTGTGTTCTGTTCATGTGTGTGTTCTGTTCATGTGTGTGTTCTGTTCATGTGTGTGTTCTGTTCATGTGTGTTCTGTTCATGTGTGTTCTGTTCATGTGTGTGTTCTGTTCATGTGTGTTCTGTTCATGTGTGTTCTGTTCATGTGTGTTCTGTTCATGTGTGTTATGTTCATGTGTGTGTTCTGTTCATGTGTGTGTTCTGTTCATGTGTGTGTTCTGTTCATGTGTGTGTTCTGTTCGTGTGTGTTCTGTTCGTGTGTGTTCTGTTCATGTGTGTTCTGTTCATGTGTGTTCTGTTTGTGTGTGTTCTGTTCATGTGTGTGTTCTGTTCATGTGTGTTCTGTTCATGTGTGTTCTGTTCATGTGTGTGTTCTGTTCATGTGTGTGTTCTGTTCATGTGTGTGTTCTGTTCATGTGTGTGTTCTGCTCATGTGTGTTCTGTTCATGTGTGTGTTCTGTTCATGTGTGTTCTGTTCATGTGTGTGTTCTGTTCATGTGTGTTCTGTTCATGTGTGTTCTGTTCATGTGTGTTCTGTTCATGTGTGTGTTCTGTTCATGTGTGTTCTGTTCATGTGTGTTCTGTTCATGTGTGTTCTGTTCATGTGTGTGTTCTGTTCATGTTTGTTTCGTTCATGTGTGTCCTGTTCATGTGTGTGTTCTGTTCATGTGTGTTCTGTTCATGTGTGTTCTGTTCATGTGTGTTCTGTTCATGTGTGTTCTGTTCATGTGTGTGTTCTGTTCATGTGTGTTCTGTTCATGTGTGTTCTGTTCATGTGTGTGTTCTGTTCATGTGTGTCCTGTTCATGTGTGTTCTGTTCATGTGTGTGTTCTGTTCATGTGTGTGTCCTGTTCATGTGTGTGTTCTGTTCATGTGTGTGTTCTGTTCATGTGTGTGTTCTGTTCATGTGTGTGTTCTGTTCATGTGCGTGTTCTGTTCGTGTGTGTTCTGTTCATGTGTGTTCTGTTCATGTGTGTCTTCTGTTCATGTGTGTGTTCTGTTCATGTGTGTGTTCTGTTCATGTGTGTTCTGTTCGTGTGTGTTCTGTTCATGTGTGTGTTCTGTTCATGTGTGTGTTCTGTTCATGTGTGTGTTCTGTTCAT
Source organism: Odontamblyopus lacepedii (assembly GCA_034769755.1). Lineage (NCBI taxonomy): Eukaryota > Metazoa > Chordata > Actinopteri > Gobiiformes > Gobiidae > Odontamblyopus > Odontamblyopus lacepedii. Next base: position 7,663,179 of record CM068348.1, read on the forward strand.
GTGTGTGTTCTGTTCGTGTGTGTTCTGTTCATGTGTGTGTTCTGTTCATGTGTGTGTTCTGTTCATGTGTGTGTTCTGTTCATGTGTGTTCTGTTCATGTGTGTGTTCTGTTCATGTTTGTTCTGTTCATGTGTGTCCTGTTCATGTGTGTGTTCTGTTCATGTGTGTTCTGTTCATGTGTGTTCTGTTCATGTGTGTGTTCTGTTCATGTGTGTGTTCTGTTCATGTGTGTGTTCTGTTTATGTGTATGTTCTGTTCATGTGTGTTCTGTTCATGTGTGTGTTCTGTTCATGTTTGTTCTGTTCATGTGTGTCCTGTTCATGTGTGTGTTCTGTTCATGTGTGTCCTGTTCATGTGTGTTCTGTTCATGTGTGTTCTGTTCATGTGTGTGTTCTGTTCATGTGTGTGTTGTTCATGTGTGTGTCCTGTTCATGTGTGTGTCCTGTTCATGTGTGTGTTCTGTTCATGTGTGTTCTGTTCATGTGTGTTCTGTTCGTGTGTGTTCTGTTCATGTGTGTTCTGTTCATGTGTGTTCTGTTCATGTGTGTGTTCTGTTCATGTGTGTTCTGTTCATGTGTGTTCTGTTCATGTGTGTTATGTTCATGTGTGTGTTCTGTTCATGTGTGTGTTCTGTTCATGTGTGTGTTCTGTTCATGTGTGTGTTCTGTTCGTGTGTGTTCTGTTCGTGTGTGTTCTGTTCATGTGTGTCTTCTGTTCATGTGTGTGTTCTGTTCATGTGTGTGTTCTGTTCGTGTGTGTTCTGTTCGTGTGTGTTCTGTTCATGTGTGTTCTGTTCATGTGTGTGTTCTGTTCATGTGTGTGTTCTGTTCATGTGTGTGTTCTGTTCATGTGTGTTCTGTTCATGTGTGTGTTCTGTTCATGTGTGTGTTCTGTTCATGTGTGTTCTGTTCACGTGTGTGTTCTGTTCATGTGTGTGTTCTGTTCATGTGTGTTCTGTTCATGTGTGTTCTGTTCATGTGTGTTCTGTTCATGTGTGTTCTGTTCATGTGTGTTCTGTTCATGTGTGTTCTGTTCATGTGTGTGTTCTGTTCATGTTTGTTCTGTTCATGTGTGTCCTGTTCATGTGTGTGTTCTGTTCATGTGTGTTCTGTTCATGTGTGTTCTGTTCATGTGTGTTCTGTTCATGTGTGTGTTCTGTTCATGTGTGTGTTCTGTTCATGTGTATGTTCTGTTCATGTGTGTTCTGTTCATGTTTGTTCTGTTCATGTGTGTCCTGTTCATGTGTGTGTTCTGTTCATGTGTGTTCTGTTCATGTGTGTTCTGTTCATGTGTGTTATGTTCATGTGTGTTATGTTCATGTGTGTGTTCTGTTCATGTGTGTGTTGTTCATGTGTGTGTCCTGTTCATGTGTGTGTTCTGTTCATGTGTGTTCTGTTCATGTGTGTGTTCTGTTCATGTGTGTGTTCTGTTCATGTGTGTGTTCTGTTCATGTGTGTTCTGTTCATGTGTGTTCTGTTCATGTGTGTTCTGTTCATGTGTGTGTTCTGTTCATGTGTGTGTTCTGTTCATGTGTGTGTTCTGTTCATGTGTGTGTTCTGTTCGTGTGTGTTCTGTTCGTGTGTGTTCTGTTCGTGTGTGTTCTGTTCATGTGTGTTCTGTTCATGTGTGTGTTCTGTTCATGTGTGTTCTGTTCATGTGTGTGTTCTGTTCATGTGTGTGTTCTGTTCATGTGTGTGTTCTGTTCATGTGTGTGTTCTGTTCATGTGTGTGTTCTGCTCATGTGTGTTCTGCTCATGTGTGTGTTCTGTTCATGTGTGTGTTCTGTTCATGTGTGTTCTGTTCATGTGTGTGTTCTGTTCATGTGTGTTCTGTTCATGTGTGTTCTGTTCATGTGTGTTCTGTTCATGTGTGTGTTCTGTTCATGTTTGTTCTGTTCATGTGTGTCCTGTTCATGTGTGTGTTCTGTTCATGTGTGTTCTGTTCATGTGTGTTCTGTTCATGTGTGTGTTCTGTTCATGTGTGTGTTCTGTTCATGTGTGTGTCCTGTTCATGTGTGTGTTCTGTTCATGTGTGTTCTGTTCATGTGTGTGTTCTGTTCATGTGTGTGTTCTGTTCATGTGTGTGTTCTGTTCATGTGTGTGTTCTGTTCATGTGTGTGTTCTGTTCATGTGTGTTCTGTTCATGTGTGTGTTCTGTTCATGTGTGTGTTCTGTTCATGTGTGTTCTGTTCATGTGTGTGTTCTGTTCATGTGTGTGTTCTGTTCATGTGTGTGTTCTGTTCATGTGTGTGTTCTGTTCATGTTTGTTCTGTTCATGTGTGTTCTGTTCATGTGTGTTCTGTTCATGTGTGTGTTCTGTTCATGTGTGTTCTGTTCATGTGTGTTCTGTTCATGTGTGTGTTCTGTTCATGTGTGTTCTGTTCATGTGTGTTCTGTTCATGTGTGTGTTCTGTTCATGTTTGTGTTCTGTTCATGTGTGTTCTGTTCATGTGTGTGTTCTGTTCATGTGTGTTCTGTTCATCTGTGTGTTCTGTTCGTGTGTGTTCTGTTCGTGTGTGTTCTCTTCATGTGTGTGTTCTGTTCGTGTGTGTTCTGTTCATGTGTGTGTTCTGTTCATGTGTGTTCTGTTCATGTGTGTGTTCTGTTCATGTGTATTCTGTTCATGTGTGTTCTGTTCATGTGTGTGTTCTGTTCATGTGTGTGTTCTGTTCATGTGTGTTCTGTTCATGTGTGTGTTCTGTTCATGTGTGTGTTCTGTTCATGTGTGTGTTCTGTTCATGTGTGTTCTGTTCATGTGTGTGTTCTGTTCATGTGTGTGTTCTGTTCATGTGTGTGTTCTGTTCATGTGTGTGTCCTGTTCATGTGTGTGTTCTGTTCATGTGTGTTCTGTTCATGTGTGTTCTGTTCATGTGTGTTCTGTTCATGTGTGTGTTCTGTTCATGTGTGTTCTGTTCATGTGTGTTCTGTTCATGTGTGTGTTCTGTTCGTGTGTGTTCTGTTCATGTGTGTTTTGTTCATGTGTGTTCTGTTCATGTGTGTTCTGTTCGTGTGTGTTCTGTTCATGTGTGTGTTCTGTTCATGTGTGTTCTGTTCATGTGTGTTCTGTTCATGTGTGTGTTCTGTTCATGTGTGTTCTGTGCATGTGTGTGTTCTGTTCATGTGTGTGTTCTGTTCATGTGTGTGTTCTGTTCATGTGTGTGTTCTGTTCATGTGTGTTCTGTTCATGTGTGTTCTGTTCATGTGTGTGTTCTGTTCGTGTGTGTTCTGTTCATGTGTGTGTTCTGTTCATGTGTGTGTTCTGTTCATGTGTGTTCTGTTCATGTGTGTGTTCTGTTCATGTGTGTGTTCTGTTCATGTGTGTTCTGTTCATGTGTGTTCTGTTCATGTATGTGTTCTGTTCGTGTGTGTTCTGTTCATGTGTGTTCTGTTCATGTGTGTTCTGTTCATGTGTGTGTTCTGTTCATGTGTGTTCTGTTCATGTGTGTGTTCTGTTCATGTGTGTGTTCTGTTCATGTGTGTTCTGTTCATGTGTGTGTTCTGTTCATGTGTGTGTTCTGTTCATGTGTGTGTTCTGTTCATGTGTGTTCTGTTCATGTGTGTTCTGTTCATGTGTGTGTTCTGTTCATGTGTGTGTTCTGTTCATGTGTGTTCTGTTCATGTGTGTGTCCTGTTCATGTGTGTGTTCTGTTCATGTGTGTTCTGTTCATGTGTGTTCTGTTCATGTGTGTGTTCTGTTCATGTGTGTGTTCTGTTCATGTGTGTTCTGTTCATGTGTGTGTTCTGTTCATGTGTGTGTTCTGTTCATGTGTGTGTTCTGTTCATGTGTGTTCTGTTCATGTGTGTTCTGTTCATGTGTGTGTTCTGTTCATGTGTGTGTTCTGTTCATGTGTGTTCTGTTCATGTGTGTGTCCTGTTCATGTGTGTGTTCTGTTCATGTGTGTTCTGTTCATGTGTGTTCTGTTCATGTGTGTGTTCTGTTCATGTGTGTGTTCTGTTCATGTGTGTTCTGTTCATGTGTGTGTTCTGTTCATGTGTGTGTTCTGTTCATGTGTGTTCTGTTCATGTGTGTTCTGTTCATGTATGTGTTCTGTTCGTGTGTGTTCTGTTCGTGTGTGTTCTGTTCATGTGTGTTCTGTTCATGTGTGTGTTCTGTTCATGTGTGTTCTGTTCATGTGTGTGTTCTGTTCATGTGTGTGTTCTGTTCATGTGTGTTCTGTTCATGTGTGTGTTCTGTTCATGTGTGTGTTCTGTTCATGTGTGTGTTCTGTTCATGTGTGTTCTGTTCATGTGTGTTCTGTTCATGTGTGTGTTCTGTTCATGTGTGTGTCCTGTTCATGTGTGTTCTGTTCATGTGTGTGTTCTGTTCATGTGTGTGTTCTGTTCATGTGTGTGTTCTGTTCATGTGTGTGTTCTGTTCGTGTGTGTTCTGTTCATGTGTGTGTTCTGTTCGTGTGTGTTCTGTTCATGTGTGTGTTCTGTTCATGTGTGTGTTCTGTTCATGTGTGTTCTGTTCATGTGTGTTCTGTTCATGTGTGTTCTGTTCATGTATGTGTTCTGTTCATGTGTGTGTTCTGTTCATGTGTGTGTTCTGTTCATGTGTGTTCTGTTCATGTGTGTATGTTCTGCTCCTGTGTGTTTTATTTCAGTTTTATCTCATATATTTTTCTATATAATTCTATATCTGATATCGTTGTTATTGTACATTATTATTTATATTATTGTTTAATGTCGCGGAGCTCGTCCTGTTTGTTTGTTTCAAATTAGATTTTTACATTCATGTTCTTTACATATATATTTATGCATTTGGAATCCCGTGAATCTGATCAAGATCTGAGTGTTTACACCGACAACTGAACATTTCGGAAAATATAAAAGTGTGATTGTTCTGACAAACACTGAGATTGTGATAAGTTTGTGATTTATGTTTTAATAAAAAGATTCTGTTCAAAGTCACATTTTAAACACGTCCTGGAGAAAACCTTCTCCTCTATGAACTAGTACAAGAATTCCATTTCAGAACATGTTGTGAACACATCTAAACTCCAGGGCTCGTAGTTTGTAGAAGTTTGGTTTTGTGAAGGAAATGGTGGAGCGAACATTGGCAGACTGGATTTCAGTTCGATTGTGATTAAACTTGCATCAAACACAAAACTAAATATAACAAAAGCAGACTGAGGTAAACAGAGACAGCAGCCTACAGAATACACATTACGGGTCAGGTCTGTGTCAAAAGGAGCTGACGGTTTGTGTGCAGCCGAGCAGTCGTGGCTCTGTTTGAGATGCTTTCAGCCAAACGGCAGGAAGCAGGAACCACAGAGAAAGAACAAACCACAGAGAGCGAATACACACCGTGAATACGCTCACTTCAAAAGGCTCCGGACCCACGGGTCTGCCGAGGGCCCCGGACCCACGGGTCTGCCGAGGGCCCCGGACCCACGGGTCTGCCGAGGGCCCCGGACCCACGGGTCTGCCACGGGCCCCGGACCCCAGACCCATGAGTCTGCTGAGGGCTCCGGACCCACGGGTCTGCCACGGGCCCTGGACCCCAGACCCACGAGTCTGCTGAGGGCCCCTGACCCACGGGTCTGCCACGGGCCCCGGACCCCAGACCCCAGACCCACGAGTCTGCTGAGGGCCCCGGACCCACGAGTCTGCTGAGGGCCCCGGACCCACGGGTCTGCCGAGGGCCCCGGACCCCAGACATATGGGTCTCCCATGAGCTCCATACTCCAAACTCACAGGTCCACCCTGGACCCCAGACCCACGGGTCTGCTGCAGCTAAAAACATGGTCCACTCTTAACTCTACGTTAAAAACTGAAATAGTCCACACTGATATATATTCAGTCAAAGTATATTTTTATTTGCCTTATTTTTAGCGCTTTCTCCCAGCTTATTTTCCTTTCATATCTGTGGTTTAGTGTTTCAGCAGGAGCGACTCTGATCACTGACAATAAAACTGTGATTCTAAAACCTCAGGGGAGCATTTGCACCGAGCAGCAGCCGACGCTTTAGAATGCAAAAATAAACTCAATATAAACTTTTGTTTGATCATTTTTGTCCCTAGTTCTACAGATTCAAATATCCTTTTAGGAAAACTAGTTCTGTTGTTTTCTAATGCAGGGACATAAAAACACAGCATTGTTTTCTTGGACTCATGTGAGGACACCTGTTGCTCGAGTGAGTGTTTGGCTGTTTTTATTATGTTTAGTCTGTAAAAAAAAAAAAAAAATTACCTTTACTGTTGTAGTTTTAATTTTTCCATTTCAGTTAAATTATCTTATGTAATACAACATGGTCTGAGCTAAAAACATTTTGGTAACGGCTCAAAATCTAAAACTTAAACTTCTCCAAAGCTCAGGTTAACAGTGAGAGCACTGAACTGGAGCTAATTCTCCTCCTCCTCCTCCAGAGAAACAGATGAGCCGGGTCCAAATAAGTGGATTAAATCTGATCAACAAGTGACAATGGGCCACTTAAACCTGGAATTTAAATCCTCAAATCTTTAATTAATGATTCTGCAAACTAATTTAGTTTACTCCAAAAATGCACCTTTTTGGAATTACTTCAAATGGTTGTCATCTTCGAACAAATGGTCCTTTTTTCACACAATTATAAAAAGCAGAAATTGGTTCACAGAAGCAGGTGCACAACATTTTACTGAAATAAAGCTTCTCACTAATGCAAATAATACTACAATAATACTAAATATGGAAAAACATGGTCAAAATATAAAGTCCAATGAGGTTCATTTGCTCTTCCATTAATTAAAAATAAAGATGATTTTTTCAGACCAAAAAGACTTAAAGGGAGGAACAGTCAAAGTATTTAGGAGAAATTACTACTTTTGTTCCAAGCAGAATGAGTCCTGTTACACTTTCTACAGGTTCAGGTCAAATAAAAACGAAAAATTCTCCTAAAGTTGGATCTTTGTACAGGAGACGTTAAAGCACCACTGTTCCTTACTTTAAAACGAGGTTTAAATGTTACTCTGGGCACACACTTGCATGATGCATTATTAGTGTTCTATGCCGTGCTGTTACTGTCTCGTTTCCTTCTGCTAAATGTATGACTAAGAGCTGGTATCAGACGATGCTGTGACAGAGGGATAATGGGCAGGCCTAATAAGCTTCAGCCGACACCTCTTCAGTCTGTACGTATTAAATATGTTTGCAGAACAAATCTGTGATCAAAATAAAAAAATAATCAATCAAATTTAGACCCTTTTAGGTCTGAGGCTCTTCATCAGGACACATCCAAGAGTTTGCTTCACTGACCTGTGGATTCCATGTCCGGCTCCTCCAGCAGCCCACAGTGCATCCTCTCCCATCCACGACACCTGCTCGCTCCAAGAAAGCAACCCACACAAGGGCGTACGGCTCCCCCTGCTCTCTGCCCCCGAGTCCCTGGGTCCCCAGGTCCTTCTCGCTCCTTCTTACTCTTTCTGTGACCACCAGCCGTCACTGAAGATGAGGGGAACTGAGAGGGCGCACAGAGGAGGAGGTGGTGGAGAGAGTGGTGGGTTGGTGCATGGGGGGGGGGGGGGGGGGGGGGGTCTGAGCCGTCAAAATGTTTGCTGATGTTTCATGGGAAAGGAGCTGGTTTTATTGGAGCCCTGATGGGGGGACTTGTCATTGATAGGCTTGGACGGGTGAATGGGTCCGAGTCAGGGGATGTGGCGAGGCTCACTGGAAGTCTTTTGTGAAGCTGTTTTGAATAAGAAAGGCCCCCTCCCCACAAAAAAGAGAGAGAGAGAGTTGGATCCACACAAGTGTTAACGCGGTGGCCTCCCCTTCTTATATTATGGCTTTTAATATGTTTTACACAACTCACAGACGACGATACACACACATGCTTACATGCACACACATACACACACACACATACAGACACGATTCAAACAAGACGCCTGTTGCTAAAACTTTTGCAGAGTCCGAGTCCTCCACATCAGATCTAGAGACTTTTTGGGGGGTTTCTGTGCAGAGTCGCTGCAGGTTCTGTGCAGGTTCTGGTGCTTTTGGCTTTTTTCTTGAACCTTATTTTTGAGCTTCTAAAAAGAAAAGCGATGGGACCGGCCACAAAAGAGGGGGAAGTGAAAGTGCAAAGAGGCGGAGGGCTCTGATGGAGTGAGCGAGCTGGAGAAGGAAAAGCTGTGATTAGAATATGAATAGGCCCACGGGAGAGAGAGAGAGGAGGGGGGAGGAGAGGAGAGAGGGAGAGAGGAGGCGGAGGAGAGGGGAGAAGGAGGAGGATTATGGCTGAATTACTCCCCACACTCTGGGCTCTGGAGGAGGTTTGGGGAGAGGTTCATGAGCGAGAGGCTTGTGTGGGGGTCAAACAGCTGAAGAATCAGACGAGGACAGAACTCTGGACATGTGATTGTGAAGTATTTTAAAGGGACAGTTGTGAGTTTTGGACATAGGGCCTCATTCCCTGGTGAGTGTTGAAGACGTGTGGAGACACTTTTTGAAATCTTCCATCCAGTCCTTGCGTCGGCTGAACCGTCACATGTTGAGGTTCTATTTTCTCACATATCAGTCGCCGCTGTCGATCTTCTGTCAGGAAGAACTCCTCCTTCAAATACAGCGGTCGGTTTGACTCTAAAATGATTCTGTGACACAGACGTTCACAGGGACAGTCTGCAGTTCTAATAGTTTTCCTCGGGTCTGTGAGTGGGTCAGACTGTTTTTAGTGGCAGGACGACTGTGGCCATTGACCTGCACTAGCCCAGCACCAGCACCTCTGCAAATACAAGGACTGGAGGAAGATTTAAACAAGTGTCTCCACACGTCTCAAACACTCTGGATCACCAGGAAATGAGGAACTATGTGTGTAACATTTTGCACATCTTATGGGACATGTTTTTGCCTTTTCTGGAATGTTCCATAGTATGGCATTAAATCTTTAGATCGTTAGTTTCAATTTGTGAAGAAAATACCTTGAAAAACATAGTCTCTGTGCACAGTTCCACACATCTGACCTGTAAAGTGCATCTGACCGTTTTTTATGACTATAATTTGTGCTTCATTTATAAACCTGTTGTAAATATAAATTCATGTTTTACACAAATCAAGAAGCAGAAGAAAAGTTGAAAAATATGTTGAAATGTTTGTTTCTTATGTGTTTGTGACAGAGTTTTGGCCCAGTGTATGACTATGGTTGCTCGGTAACAGTTATGGAATTATTATTTCCAAGCAGGAAGTCAAATTTTAAACCTAGAAAAGCTGGGAAAACAAGTGTGAAAGTTTTAGCAAAAATATGTTTTAGTAAAATGACACATGGAGGAGCAGCGGCTCTACTCCGACCTCCTCCCCCCGACTCTAAGGGAGCACTCTTGTGGAGGAAACTCATTTAATGCTTGTACCTGCCATCTTGTTCTTTCAGCCATTACATAAACCAGGACTAAACCAGGACCATAGATGAGGGTAGGACTAAACCAGGACTAAACCAGGACCATAGATGAGGGTAGGACTAAACCAGGACTAAACCAGGACCATAGATGAGGGTAGGACTAAACCAGGACTAAACCAGGACCATAGATGAGGGTAGGACTAAACCAGGACTAAACCAGGACCATAGATGAGGGTAGGACTAAACCAGGACTAAACCAGGACCATAGATGAGGGTAGGACTAAACCAGGACTAAACCAGGACCATAGATGAGGGTAGGACTAAACCAGGACTAAACCAGGACCAAACCAGGACCATAGATGAGGGTAGGACTAAACCAGGACCAAACCAGGACCATAGATGAGGGTAGGACTAAACCAGGACCAAACCAGGACCATAAGAGAGGACTAAGGTGGAGGTGGGTTAAATTATAGACTCAGACTGTTAATTATTTACTCAGGGTCGTGTTTTTAACAATAATTGTACATTTAAAGTACTTTTTAGGGGATAATGAAGCTTTGTGGTTCGGCTTCAGTATTCGCATTTATCATCTATATTTACATTATTTTTATTAGAAAATATATCACTCTTCTTGTTATGGTGAGGCCTAAAGGAAACCAAATTACAAAAAATAAATGATTTACATTAACAAAAAGTGTGCCACACAATTGAAACGTGAACATTTATTATTTACACATAACAAAAATAAACCTGTAATACCAGTCCTTTACCAATCACCATATCATTATTTTTTAGCTCAGTCCTCTTCAGTGCAGAACTAATTCTACCCACCTAAAAACAGCTGCATTCCTTTTTCTTTGGACTAACAGTTCTCGGAGGAGGCGTTCGTTCTCGGAGGAGGCGCTCGTTCTCGGAGGAGGCGCTCGTTCTCGGAGGAGGCGTTCGTTCTTGGAGGAGGCACTCGTTCTGGGAGGAGGCGTTCGTTCTTGGAGAAGGCGTTCGTTCTGGGAGGAGGCGTTCGTTCTTGGAGGAGGCGCTCGTTCTCGGAGGAGGCGCTCGTTCTCGGAGGAGGCGCTCGTTCTCGGAGGAGGCGCTCGTTCTCGGAGGAGGCGTTCGTTCTCGGAGGAGGCGTTCGTTCTTGGAGGAGGCGTTCGTTCTTGGAGGAGGCGTTCGTTCTCGGAGGAGGCGTTCGTTCTGGGAGGAGGCGCTCGTTCTCGGAGGAGGCGTTCGTTCTGGGAGGAGGCGCTCGTTCTTGGAGGAGGCGCTCGTTCTGGGAGGAGGCGTTCGTTCTTGGAGGAGGCGTTCGTTCTTGGAGGAGGCGTTCGTTCTTGGAGGAGGCGTTCGTTCTTGGAGGAGGCGTTCGTTTTTGGAGGAGGCGTTCGTTTTTGGAGGAGGCGCTCGTTCTTGGAGGAGGCGCTCGTTCTCGGAGGAGGCGTTCGTTCTCGGAGGAGGCGCTCGTTCTCGGAGGAGGCGCTCGTTCTCGGAGGATTCATTCGTTGTAGCGCGACAGTTTGAGGCGGGGGATGATGTTCATGGACTGGAGCTCCTGGAACAGAAGTTTACAGGCGTACGGGATCCTCAGGGTGGACACGTGACATGACGATTTACAATAGTGACACCTGCAGGCAGAACAGGGTAAATACACATTACTCTAGAGCCAGGTGACAATTCGATTTGATTTTCCTACAAACTAAAATAAAAATGGTTTTCAGTATTCATTTCCTGAACATAAATAATACAAATTTTTAAAGCTGAACTTTTTTCTTAGTACATCTGGGTTCCTGTTCCAAAGTCAACTGAAAAAGCTATTTCTATGAACGCTGTTTTATCCAGTAAAACGTGTCATCCAATTCAAACTTAAAGAGCCACATGAGTCACTACTGGACACACTGATGAGATCTGAATACTGTATTGTATTGTGAGTACTTTCAAGAAAATCATGCCCCTCAGTTCTACTGATTGGTCCACTCTCCAAAGTTCAAACTCAACTTGATTCAAAAGAATTTCCACTAAAATAAATGTTTTTTTTATATATACACACACATATTCTAAAGAGTCTAAGCGCACTGACCAGCCTGAGTAGCCCAGCAGGCCGCACTGTCCACACACGTCCACCTCGAAGGCGTCGCTGGAGATCATGAGGCGCTCCAGCAGTAACATACTGGCCCCGTACCCAATCAGACAGTCTCTTTCCATCTCCCCCAAACGAAGGCCCCCGTCCCTGGACCGGCCCTCTGTGGGCTGCCTGCAGAACACAAAAACACAGATTCAGGAGAACACCAGAAACTCACCGCAGGGAGTTTGGAGTAACTGAAGTATTTGAAAGAGAAAGTACAATGATTTTTCTTTTTATATTTACCATTTTTACCACCTTAGTTCAACACCTCAGAGAGCTCAGATTAGTGGCATCTCAAGTTTAAATGAAATCCCCAGAAATCAGATTATGATCAGATTTTTGGTGTGGGTCTGAACATAGCATTAGTGTATTGAAATCCACATTAATTATCGGGCCTTTGGCTTAGATTCAAAATCAAGTTTGAAGTGTTAGACTCATGAAAACACTGTAGTGCGTTTAATATTCTCCTGATTTGAGATAAAGTGTTACCTGGTGAGGACGGCCCTGGGCCCCCGCGCTCTGGCGTGCATTTTATCCAAAACCATGTGCTTCAGTTTCTGATAATAGATGGGTCCAAAGTAAATGTACGCCTCCAGAGGCTCTCTGCAGAGAAGAACACTTCACAGATTAGTTTTTAAAGGTGAGTTTGATGGAGTTTAAAGGCGTTACCCGGTGATGCCTGAGGTGACGTAGTCTTTGCCCTGGTAGTTGTACCCGTAGCGGATCAGGTCCTCACACACGTCCTTCACTTTGCTCCCTCCGAACGCCGTGCCGTAGTGAAAGCGCCCGTCCAACACGCCCGCTTTTCCTGCCAGGAGCTCGATCAGTTTCCCCACCTACAGAACAAGCTCCACATCAGTGTTTGGAGTAATGAGCTTTTCACACTTTAGACTGAGTGTGACGGGTTATTCTGAGGAGTAAAATACAAACGCGGCTGTTGTGATCCAAATACAACTGCTCCTCTAACAACAGGGAGGTGCAGCAGAGGGAGGTGCAGCGGAGGGAGGTGCAGTGGAGGTGGAGGTGCAGCAGAGGGAGGTGCAGCGGAGGGAGGTGCAGCAGAGGGAGGTGCAGTGGAGGTGGAGGTGCAGTGGAGGGAGGTGCAGTGGAGGGAGGTGCAGCGGAGGGAGGTGCAGTGGAGGTGGAGGTGCAGCAGAGGGAGGTGCAGCAGAGGGAGGTGCAGTGGAGGGAGGTGCAGTGGAGGGAGGTGCAGCGGAGGTGGAGGTGCAGCAGAGGGAGGTGCAGTGGAGGGAGGTGCAGTGGAGGTGGAGGTGCAGCAGAGGGAGGTGCAGTGGAGGAAGGTGCAGCGGAGGGAGGTGCAGTGGAGGTGGAGGTGCAGCAGAGGGAGGTGCAGTGGAGGGAGGTGCAGCGGAGGGAGGTGCAGCAGAGGGAGGTGCAGTGGAGGGAGGTGCAGCAGAGGGAGGTGCAGGAAAGGGAGGTGCAGCGGAGGGAGGTGCAGCAGAGGGAGGTGCAGGAAAAGGAGGTGCAGTGGAGGCGGAGGTGCAGCAGAGGGAGGTGCAGTGGAGGCGGAGGTGCAGCAGAGGGAGGTGCAGCAGAGGGAGGTGCAGCGGAGGGAGGTGCAGCGGAGGGAGGTGCAGCAGAGGGAGGTGCAGCGGAGGGAGGTGCAGCAGAGGGAGGTGCAGGAAAGGGAGGTGCAGCAGAGGGAGGTGCAGCGGAGGGAGGTGCAGCAGAGGGAGGTGCAGCAGAGGGAGGTGCAGTGGAGGCGGAGGTAACAATGCCTCTGAGGTCACATCCACACGACCTCTGACCCCAGCACATAAAAGGACCAAGAGACATTTCACCGCCGTCTCCATGACGACCACAGAGTAAACACAAGGCGCTGACATAAAGATTATTCACTTCTACAGCCTCACACAACAGTTTGATCAAACAAGAATGTCTACTCAAGGGAAAAGGAGCTGTTCACTGGAAAACTACCACTTCATGACATCACAAGGTGGAACAGAGTGTTTGGAGCTTTGGAGATGTAGACAGACAGACTAAGAATAGACACAAATCCAGGTCTGTTTTTGAGGATGAAGCGCCATTAGAACATGAAGCTTCAGTTTTGTGTGATCCAGGACCCTGAAAAACGGTACGATGTGTTTTTATGCCATGTGCAGAGACGCAGGGGCTGTTACCGTCATTCTGGAGGGGTATCCGTGAGGGTTCATGATGACGTCAGGGCAGATGCCAGTGTCACAGAAGGGCATGTCCTCCTGTGGGACAATCAGGCCGCAAACACCTGGCACACACAGCACACACACAGTTCACATGTTTCCTCTGTGTTCATTCAGTTATTCTCCATTTTATGCCAATATGTACTTTTAAATGTCATTTCTATTTCTCCTTCACATCAAGTCATGCCTAAACCAGCACTAAAACAGGCCTAAACCAGCACTAAAACAGGCCTAAGCCAGGACTAAAACAGGCCTAAGCCAGGACTAAAACAGGCCTAAACCAGCACTAAAACAGGCCTAAACCAGGACTAAACCAGCACTAAAACAGGCCTAAACCAGGACTAAACCAGCACTAAAACAGGCCTAAACCAGGACTAAACCAGCACTAAAACAGGCCTAAACCAGCACTAAAACAGGCCTAAGCCAGGACTAAAACAGGCCTAAGCCAGGCCTAAACCAGCACTAAAATAGGCCTAAACCAGGAATAAACCAGCACTAAAACAGGCCTAAACCAGGACTAAACCAGGACTAAACCAGCACTAAAACAGGCCTAAACCAGGACTAAACCAGGACTAAACCAGCACTAAAACAGGCCTAAACCAGGACTAAACCAGCACTAAAACAGGCCTAAACCAGGACTAAAACAGGCCTAAACCAGGACTAAACCAGCACTAAAACAGGCCTAAACCAGCACTAAAACAGGCCTAAGACAGGACTAAAACAGGCCTAAGCCAGGCCTAAACCAGCACTAAAATAGGCCTAAACCAGGAATAAACCAGCACTAAAACAGGCCTAAACCAGGACTAAACCAGGACTAAACCAGCACTAAAACAGGCCTAAACCAGGACTAAACCAGGACTAAACCAGCACTAAAACAGGCCTAAACCAGGACTAAACCAGGACTAAACCAGCACTAAAACAGGCCTAAACCAGGACTAAAACAGGCCTAAACCAGGACTAAACCAGCACTAAAACAGGCCTAAACCAGCACTAAAACAGGCCTAAGCCAGGACTAAAACAGGCCTAAGCCAGGCCTAAACCAGCACTAAAATAGGCCTAAACCAGGAATAAACCAGCACTAAAACAGGCCTAAACCAGGACTAAACCAGGACTAAACCAGCACTAAAACAGGCCTAAACCAGGACTAAACCAGGACTAAACCAGGACTAAACCAGCACTAAAACAGGCCTAAACCAGGACTAAACCAGGACTAAACCAGCACTAAAACAGGCCTAAACCAGGACTAAACCAGCACTAAAACAGGCCTAAACCAGGACAAACCAGGACTAAACCAGCACTAAAAGAGGCCTAAAACAGGCCTAAAACAGGCCTAAACCAGCACTAAAACAGGCCTAAACCAGGACTAAAACAGGCCTAAACCAGGACTAAACCAGCACTAAAACAGGCCTAAACCAGCACTAAAACAGGCCTAAGCCAGGACTAAAACAGGCCTAAGCCAGGCCTAAACCAGCACTAAAATAGGCCTAAACCAGGAATAAACCAGCACTAAAACAGGCCTAAACCAGGACTAAACCAGGACTAAACCAGCACTAAAACAGGCCTAAACCAGGACTAAACCAGGACTAAACCAGCACTAAAACAGGCCTAAACCAGGACTAAACCAGGACTAAACCAGCACTAAAACAGGCCTAAACCAGGACTAAAACAGGCCTAAACCAGGACTAAACCAGCACTAAAACAGGCCTAAACCAGCACTAAAACAGGCCTAAGCCAGGACTAAAACAGGCCTAAGCCAGGCCTAAACCAGCACTAAAATAGGCCTAAACCAGGAATAAACCAGCACTAAAACAGGCCTAAACCAGGACTAAACCAGGACTAAACCAGCACTAAAACAGGCCTAAACCAGGACTAAACCAGGACTAAACCAGCACTAAAACAGGCCTAAACCAGGACTAAACCAGGACTAAACCAGCACTAAAACAGGCCTAAACCAGGACTAAACCAGCACTAAAACAGGCCTAAACCAGGACAAACCAGGACTAAACCAGCACTAAAAGAGGCCTAAAACAGGCCTAAAACAGGCCTAAACCAGCACTAAAACAGGCCTAAACCAGGACTAAAACAGGCCTAAACCAGGACTAAACCAGCACTAAAACAGGCCTTAACCAGGACTAAACCAGCACTAAAACAGGCTTAAACCAGCACTAAAGAAGACCTAAAACAGGACTAAACTAGGACTAAAATCAGGCCTAAAGCAGCATTAAACAAGGCCTAAACCAGAGATTTAATAGTGTTGTGTCACTTATTTCTCTTCCAACTCGACTAAGCAGCTTTATGTGGATGAAAAATTCAAACATTATGAGATGTTCTGAGTCAAAATTGGTCTGTAAATAGTCTTCAATTAAAGGGCCATCCAGGATACTGACTGAACCGATGTGGAATCGATACCTGATCCAGCTCATTTTTCAGTATTAGCTCAATAAGAAAAGAAAATTTAAGTGTTAGAACAGTAGTGAAGAGTGAAATAACTTGTCTTAATTTTAGTCTTAAAAGAACTTATCTTTGTGCAGATGGCATAATGCCATAGCTTTGTCTCTGTCTGACTTTCCGTATAAAGGGATTATCAGACACCTGCGTATGTCTCCTACAGAAAGAGCCACTGTCCTGTCTGGTATCATGTCTCCTGCACAGAGAGCCGCTGTCCTGTCTGGTATCATGTCTCCTGCAGAAAGAGCCGCTGTCCTGTCTGGTATCATGTCTCCTACAGAAAGAGTCGCTGTCCTGTCTGGTATCATGTCTCCTGCACAAAGAGCCGCTGTCCTGTCTGGTATCATGTCTCCTGCACAAAGAGCCGCTGTCCTGTCTGGTATCATGTCTCCTGCAGAAAGAGCCGCTGTCCTGTCTGGTATCATGTCTCCTGCACAAAGAGCCGCTGTCCTGTCTGGTATCATGTCTCCTGCAGAAAGAGCCGCTGTACTGTCTGGTATCATGTCTCCTCTATAAAGAGCCGCTGTCCTGTCTGGTATCATGTCTCCTGCACAAAGAGCCGCTGTCCTGTCTGGTATCATGTCTCCTGCAGAAAGAGCCGCTGTCCTGTCTGGTATCATGTCTCCTCTATAAAGAGCCGCTGTCCTGTCTGGTATCATGTCTCCTGCACAAAGAGCCGCTGTCCTGTCTGGTATCATGTCTCCTGCAGAAAGAGCCGCTGTCCTGTCTGGTATCATGTCTCCTGCACAAAGAGCCGCTGTCCTGTCTGGTATCATGTCTCCTGCAGAAAGAGCCGCTGTACTGTCTGGTATCATGTCTCCTCTATAAAGAGCCGCTGTCCTGTCTGGTATCATGTCTCCTGCAGAAAGAGGCACTGTCCTGTCTGGTATCATGTCTCCTGCACAAAGAGCCGCTGTCCAGTCTGGTATCATGTCTCCTAAAGAAAGAGCTGCTGTCCTGTCTGGTATCATGTCTCCTGCACAAAGAGCCGCTGTCCTGTCTGGTATCATGTCTCCTCTATAAAGAGCCGCTGTCCTGTCTGGTATCATGTCTCCTTTATAAAGAGTCGCTGTCCTGTCTGGTATCATGTCTTCTGCAGAAAGAGCCGCTGTCCAGTCTGGTATCATGTCTCCTAAAGAAAGAGCTGCTGTCCTGTCTGGTATCATGTCTCCTGCACAAAGAGCCGCTGTCCTGTCTGGTATCATGTCTCCTACAGAAAGAGCCGCTGTCCTGTCTGGTATCATGTCTCGTGCACAAAGAGCCGCTGTCCTGTCTGGTACAGTGATGGCCGAAAGTATTGGCACCCCTGCAATCCTGTCCTATAATACTCAATTTCTTCCAGAAAATGATTGCAATCACAAATGCTTTGGCATTAATATCTTCATTAATTTTTCTTGCAATGAAAAAACACAAAAGAGAATGAAAAAAAGTCAAATCAAATATTATTTTACACAAAATTCAACAAATGGGCTGGACAAAAGTATTGGCACCCTCAGCCTAATATTTGGTAGCACAACCTTTAGACAAAATAACTGCGAACAACCGCTTCCGGTAACCATCAGTGAGTTTATTACAACGCTCTGCTGGAATTTTAGACCATTCTTCTTTGGCAAACTGCTCCAGGTCCCTGAGATTTGAAGGGTGCCTTTTCCAAATTGCCATTTTGAGCTCTCTCCACAGGTTTTCTATGGGATTCAGGTCTGGACTCATTGCTGGCCACTTTAGAAGTCTCCAGTGCTTTCTCTCAAGCCATTTTCTAGTGCTGTTTGAAGTGTGCTTAGGGTCATTATCCTGCTGGAAGACCCATGACCTCTGAGGGAGACCCAGCTTTCTCACACTGGGCCCTACATTATGCTGCAAAATCTGTTGATAGTCTTCTGACTTCATAATTCCATGCACACGGTCAAGCAGTCCAGTGCCAGAGGCAGCAAAGCAACCCCAAAACATCAGGAACCTCCACCATGTTTGACTGTAGGGACCGTGTTCTTCTCTTTGAAGGCCTCATTTCTTTTCCTGAAAACTCTGTGTTGATGCCCGTTCCCAAAAAGCTCTACCTTTGTCTCATCTGACCAGAGAACATTCTTCCAAAATGTTTGTGGCTTTCTCAGGTAGGTTTTGGCAAACTCCAGCCTGGCTTTTTGTGTCTCTGGGTCAGAAATGGGGTTTTCCTGGGTCTTCTACCATAGAGTCCTTTTTCATTCAGATGTCGGGCGGATAGTACGGGTTGATACTGTTGTACCCTCGGACTGCAGGGCAGCCTGAACTTGTTTGGATGTTAGTCTAGGATTTTTTCCCACCATCTGCACAATCTTACGCTGAAATCTGTCATCGATTTTCCTTTTCCGTCCAGATCTGGGGAGGTTAGCCACAGTGCCATGCTCTTTAAACTTCTTGATGACACTGCGCACAGTAGACACAGGAACTTCAAGATCTTTGGAGATGGACTTGTAGCCTTGACATTGCTCATGCTTCTTCACAATTTTGTTTTTCAAGTCCTCAGAGAGTTCTTTGGTCTTCTTTCTTTTCTCCATGCTCAGTGTGGTGTGTGTGTGGCACAGGACAGAGGTTGAGTCAACTTCAATCCATTTTAACTGGCTGTTGGTGTGATTTAGTTATTGCCACTACCTGTTGTGTGCCACAGGTGAGTACCAGGTGCCATTAATTATTCAAATTAGAGAAGCAGCACATGATCTTTCAAAGGGTGCCAATACTTTTGTCCACCCCCTTTTTATGTTTGGTGCAGAATTATATTCAATTTGGCTTTTTGACAATTCCTTTTTGTGATTTGTCATTGAAGATAAATTAAATGAACATTTTAATGTCAAAGCAGTTGTGATTGCATTCATTTTTTGGGAGAAATTGGGCCTTTTCTGACGGAACTTCTGGGGTGCCAATACTTTCGGCCATCACTGTATCATGTCTCCTGCACAAAGAGTCGCTGTCCTGTCTGGTATCATGTCTCCTAAAGAAAGAGCCGCTGTCCTGTCTGGTATCATGTCTCCTCTATAAAGAGCCGCTGTCCTGTCTGGTATCATGTCTCGTGCACAGAGAGCCGCTGTCCTGTCTGGTATCATGTCTCCTGTAGAAAGAGCCGCTGTCCTGTGTGGTATCATGTGTCCTGCACAGAGAGCCGATGTCCTGTCTGGTATCATGTCTCCTGCACAGAGAGTCGCTGTCCTGTCTGGTATCATGTCTCCTACACAAAGAGCCGCTGTCCTGTCTGGTATCATGTCTCCTGCACAAAGAGCCGCTGTCCTGTCTGGTATCATGTCTCCTCTATAAAGAGTCGCTGTCCTGTCTGGTATCATGTCTCCTCTATAAAGAGTCGCTGTCCTGTCTGGTATCGTGTCTCCTCTATAAAGAGTCGCTGTCCTGTCTGGTATCGTGTCTCCTGCTCAAAGAGTCGCTGTCCTGTCTGGTATTGTGTCTCTCTAATGTTCTTTTAGCGTTCAAACTTATTTTATCGCACAGATTTTCTCCGCTCTGCTGATAAACCAATAATCCGTCTCTATGGTCAGACTCTGTTGACTCACGGGACCCGGGCTGGGCCTCTGGTTTGAGTGAGCGTAAATATTTGCTCAGGGGTTGAGGCACTCTCCCTGGATATGGCAAACACATCGTAGAGTCATTTACAAATGAAAAACAAAAAAAGGAAAGGAAAGAAAGGATGCAGGAAGTGGAGAAAGGTGCTTAGTGGACAAAGAGAGAGAGAGAGAGAGAGAGAGAGAGATTACACATCCACAGCTCAGAGGAAGAGGAGGAAACGCTGAACTGAATATGTGGGAAAAATACACTATTAACTGAGCAGCTGATGCCCAGAGCGCGCACACACAGACACGCACACACACAGACACACACACAGACAGACACACACACACACACACACAGACAGACACACACACACACACACAGACAGACAGACACACACACGCAGACACACACACACAGACAGACAGACACACACACACACACACACACAGACAGACACACACAGACTCGCACACACACAGACTCACCCACACACAGACACACACAGACTCACCCACACACAGACACACACACACACACACACACACACACCTACACACACAGACACACAGACACACACACACACACACACAGACACACACACACACACAGACTCACACACACACAGACTCACGCACACACACACACACACAGATACAGACACACACACACACATACACACACACACACACACATACACACACAGACTCACGCACACACACACACACTTACACACAGACCCCTCTGTGTTGCCTGTAATGAGGCAGAGACTGCAGACATCACCCACGCTGGCAGTGATTTTAAATGCCACCGCGGTCACAGATTGGTTCAGATGCCATCACCACATACATACCTGCACCGTCCCACTCCAGCCTCCACAGCCCCATCTGGACACGTCCCCTCGTTAACACGTATGCTCGGGCATAAAGATATGGCCCATAAAGTGTGTCGTCAAAACTAAAGCTTTGAGTTGTTTAAAACAATTTAATTCAATATTTCTGGAGGTTCAAAGTTTTTCAATCCACAACTAACAAATGGATCTTTAGGACAGGGGCAGAGGACAGAGGACAGGAGCAGGGGACAGGGGTAAAGACAGAGGCAGAAAAACAAGGTGCAAAAACAAGATCTGAGATGAAAAAGATGAGAAGTTGGCCCAAAACACCTCAGACGTGCTAGGGTTAGCCTTAAGATACAAAACACATTTGGATCATTCTTTCCCATTCGCCATTTGTGTTCAAGGGAAATAAATAAAATAAATAATATCAGTCTCTGCTCAAATACCAGGACCAGGATCAGGACCTGTCCAGGACCAGATCCAGCCTAAACACACTCTCAGGCGCTGAAGCCTACAGCCTGTAACAGAGACTAAAGAGCTCACCTTTTTGTCCATGTCTGCTGCTGAACTTGTCTCCAATCTCAGGTCTTCTGGTTTGTCGGAGGAGGATCTTTATGAGGAACGCATCTTCAGCGTTGGAGGAGATCATGACTTTTTCAATGTACGAGTCTGTGGAGCCTTTGTAACTGAAGAATACGTGTTTATAGAATTAGACCCATGTGACTGGTGTGTACAGTTGCTGTGTGGTTACCTGATGGGCACGTCTCTGTACTGGGGCTGCCCGGGCTGGGCACTGCCCTCCAGTGGCGTCTGGGTGACAGTTGGCATCGACTTGTTCACCAGCACTTGCTTGTTTTCTACTTTCTCACCTTGAACATGAGTTGGACAGTTGGACAGATCAGAACAGGCCTCCACAGCATTAGCAAATAACTTCTGGTGTAGAAAAGAACTATATGAAGCCTAAACCCTACGCTATATATTCCCTATGTGATTGTAAAAGTTTGGGTGCTGTTTTATGCTGTTCATGCTGTTTAAAACAGTGTGTCTAAACACACATCAGTAGTGTGAGTAAAGTTAGAATGGCTGTAGTTGTGAAGAAGACAGACCCTCCCTCATCACCTGAAATAAACCAAATTTAAATGTAATCGCAGATACAGCAGCATAAACACGTCCACTGGGTAAAGACGCTCATGCCCTGGGGGAGGAGCTTTTTCTCACCAGGAGAGCAGATGCCGTCAGCGTCCAGGATGTTGTGCCTCCAGATGGGCTTCCTCGTGGCGGCGTCGAGCATGGGCCCCATCACTTTATCAAAGGTTTGGTTTGTGTAACGTCTCAAAGTGCATTTGGCATTTTTATACACGAGACACCGGCCAAACCCTGACGGGAAACAGAAATATAACAAGATTTAAACATGCAAAACAAAAAACTAGAATTACATTTTCATAATTTAAGACAAAGGGCAGTAGTCTATATAAATCGGTACAACTCGGTACAACTCTGTATAATTCTGTATAACTCTGTATAACCCTGTATATCTGTATAACCCTGTATAACTCTGTATAACTCTGTATAACCCTGTATAACTCTGTATAACCCTGTATAACCCTGTATAACCCTGTATAACTCTGTATAACTCTGTATAACTCTGTATAACCCTGTATAACTCTGTATAACCCTGTATAACTCTGTATAACTCTGTATAACTCTGTATAACCCTGTATAACCCTGTATAACCCTGTATAACTCTGTATAACCCTGTATAACTCTGTATAACTCTGTATAACTCTGTAAAACCCTGTATAACCCTGTATAACCCTGTATAACCCTGTATAACTCTGTATAACTCTGTATAACTCTGTATAACTCTGTATAACCCTGTATAACCCTGTATAACTCTGTATAACTCTGTATAACCCTGTATAACCCTGTATAACCCTGTATAACCCTGTATAACCCTGTATAACCCTGTATAACTCTGTATAACTCTGTATAACTCTGTATAACCCTGTATAACTCTGTATAACTCTGTATATCTGTATAACCCTGTATAACCCTGTATAACCCTGTATAACTCTGTATAACTCTGTATAACTCTGTATAACCCTGTATAACCTTGTATAACCCTGTATAACTCTGTATAACTCTGTATAACTCTGTATATCTGTATAACTCTGTATATCTGTATAACTCTGTATATCTGTATAACTCTGTATATCTGTATAACTCTGTATAACCCTGTATAACCCTGTATAACTCTGTATAACCCTGTATAACCCTGTATAACCCTGTATAACTCTGTATAACCCTGTATAACTCTGTATAACCCTGTATAACCCTGTATAACCCTGTATAACTCTGTATAACCCTGTATAACCCTGTATAACTCTGTATAACCCTGTATAACCCTGTATAACTCTGTATAACCCTGTATAACTCTGTATAACCCTGTATAACTCTGTATAACCCTGTATAACCCTGTATAACCCTGTATAACTCTGTATAACTCTGTATAACCCTGTATAACCCTGTATAACCCTGTATAACTCTGTATAACCCTGTATAACTCTGTATAACCCTGTATAACTCTGTATAACCCTGTATAACTCTGTATAACTCTGTATAACCCTGTATAACCCTGTATAACCCTGTATAACCCTGTATAACTCTGTATAACTCTGTATAACCCTGTATAACCCTGTATAACCCTGTATAACTCTGTATAACTCTGTATAACCCTGTATAACCCTGTATAACCCTGTATAACTCTGTATAACTCTGTATAACCCTGTATAACTCTGTATAACCCTGTATAACTCTGTATAACCCTGTATAACTCTGTATAACCCTGTATAACCCTGTATAACCCTGTATAACTCTGTATAACCCTGTATAACCCTGTATAACCCTGTATAACCCTGTATAACTCTGTATAACTCTGTATAACCCTGTATAACTCTGTATAACCCTGTATAACCCTGTATAACCCTGTATAACCCTGTATAACTCTGTATAACCCTGTATAACTCTGTATAACCCTGTATAACTCTGTATAACCCTGTATAACCCTGTATAACTCTGTATAACCCTGTATAACTCTGTATAACCCTGTATAACCCTGTATAACTCTGTATAACCCTGTATAACTCTGTATAACCCTGTATAACCCTGTATAACTCTGTATAACCCTGTATAACTCTGTATAACCCTGTATAACCCTGTATAACTCTGTATAACCCTGTATAACTCTGTATAACTCTTTATAACCCTGTATAACCCTGTATAACTCTGTATAACCCTGTATAACTCTGTATAACCCTGTATAACTCTGTATAACCCTGTATAACTCTGTATAACCCTGTATAACTCTGTATAACTCTGTATAACCCTGTATAACTCTGTATAACCCTGTATAACTCTGTATAACCCTGTATATCTGTATAACCCTGTATAACCCTGTATAACTCTGTATAACCCTGTATAACTCTGTATAACTCTTTATAACCCTGTATAACCCTGTATAACTCTGTATAACCCTGTATAACCCTGTATAACTCTGTATAACCCTGTATATCTGTATAACCCTGTATATCTGTATAACCCTGTATAACTCTGTATAACCCTGTATAACTCTGTATAACTCTTTATAACCCTGTATAACTCTGTATAACTCTGTATAACCCTGTATAACTCTGTATAACCCTGTATAACCCTGTATAATTCTGTATAACTCTGTATAACTCTGTATAACCCTGTATAACTCTGTATAACTCTGTATAACTCTGTATAACTCTGTATAACCCTGTATAACCCTGTATAAACCTGTATAACTCTGTATAACTCTGTATAACTCTGTATAACCCTGTATAACTCTGTATAACTCTGTATAACCCTGTATAACCCTGTATAACCCTGTATAAACCTGTATAACTCTGTATAACTCTGTATAACTCTGTATAACCCTGTATAACCCTGTATAACCCTGTATAACTCTGTATAACTCTGTATAACTCTGTATAACTCTGTATAACTCTTTATAACCCTGTATAACTCTGTATAACTCTGTATAACCCTGTATAACTCTGTATAACCCTGTATAACCCTGTATAACCCTGTATAACTCTGTATAACTCTGTATAACCCTGTATAAACCTGTATAACCCTGTATAACCCTGTATAACCCTGTATAACTCTGTATAACTCTGTAAAACTCTGTAAAACCCTGTATAACCCTGTATAACCCTGTATAACCCTGTATAACTCTGTATAACTCTGTATAACCCTGTATAACCCTGTATAACCCTGTATAACTCTGTATAACCCTGTATAACCCTGTATAACCCTGTATAACCCTGTATAACCCTGTATAACCCTGTACAACTCTGTATAACTCTGTATAACCCTGTATAACTCTGTATAACTCTGTATAACCCTGTATAACTCTGTATAACTCTGTATAACCCTGTATAACCCTGTATATCTGTATAACTCTGTATAACCCTGTATAACTCTGGATAACTCTGTATAACCCTGTATAACTCTGTATAACCCTGTATAACCCTGTGTAACCCTGTATAACTCTGTATAACCCTGTATAACTCTGTATAACCCTGTATAACTCTGTATAAGTCTGTATAACTCTGTATAACCCTGTATAACCCTGTATAACCCTGTATAACTCTGTATAACTCTGTATAACTCTGTATAACCCTGTATAACCCTGTATAACCCTGTATAACCCTGTATAACTCTGTATAACCCTGTATAACCCTGTATAACCCTGTATAACCCTGTATAACCCTGTATAACCCTGTATAACTCTGTATAACTCTGTATAACTCTGTATAACCCTGTATAACCCTGTATAACCCTGTATAACCCTGTATAACTCTGTATAACTCTGTATAACCCTGTATAACCCTGTATAACCCTGTATAACCCTGTATAACTCTGTATAACTCTGTATAACCCTGTATAACTCTGTATAACTCTGTATAACTCTGTATAACCCTGTATAACCCTGTATAACCCTGTATAACTCTGTATAACCCTGTATAACTCTGTATAACTCTGTATAACCCTGTATAACCCTGTATAACTCTGTATAACCCTGTATAACCCTGTATAACCCTGTATAACCCTGTATAACTCTGTATAACCCTGTATAACTCTGTATAACCCTGTATA
>CM068348.1:7693778-7733778 GCA_034769755.1 Odontamblyopus lacepedii
CTGTTTGCCCATAGCGCACTGGTATGTGTTCCTGGGAGACTGGTTGTGGTGTGGATACGGGATGAGACCGGCACAGACGCCCAGTAAAGTGAAGGGTTCTATCTCCAAGTGTGTCGTGTCTCTGCAAAATAATAACAATATTGATTAACATGAGCACAAAGTGACTACAGCGTTAGAACGGCGCCCCTCAGATTAGTGAACCAGTGGAGATGTTGCCGTTATACAATGGCCTGGTGACGGATTTGCTGACCACAATTCCTGCCTTTTCTTGCCCCTTTGCCACAACTTTCCTCAGCTGCGATGACACTGCTGCTTCCTCCAAACTGTTAAACTGAAGGAATATTAACAAAACTCCTAAGAACTGCTTCCATTTCCTGCCCACAATGTTGCACCATCTTTCTTTTTTACGTCACTTCCAAATAGGGATTTCACAGCAACGTCATCATCGGCCACTTTGTCAGCGGAGGGGACGGGACGCAGAGAATATTTCCTTTCTGAATCACACAGCCCGTCTGGTAAAGGCTGCACTGAACTGAAGTCAAGCTGCTGCTACTAAACATTAGACTCGGCATTTATTTGGAACCGGCTGTTATTCATCAATATATACACGTGCACCGGCGTTTAAAGGGGACCCGGGGGTTAACTGAAACCTGGTTATTATTTGGTATTTTACGGTATATTGTGATTTATGTATGTTTATTATTATGCACAAGGCTCAGAAAATATCAGTTTTCTCCTACCCCCCATCTCTGCTCACTCCCCTGCATTTATTTATTATTCAACAATATTCTGATGCAGAGTTATAAATATTAGGTTAAAATTGTCACATACTCATTTTTAAACAATAAAAACACGTAAAGCAAAATATATTGTAACTATGTTTTAGTATATTACTGCGGTATTTTAGTACAGTACTGCGGTATTTTAGTAAAATAATGCATTGTTTTATTAAAGTACTACAGTATTTTAGTACAGTACTGCAGTATTTTAGTAAAATAATGCATTTTTAGTACAGTACTGTAATTTACAAAGACAAAAATGTAAAATCCTATATGTATGTAGAAGTTTAATCGTGAACCCTCACTTGTGAATCATTCGTTCGTAAACAGCGACCTGACAATCGTTCTCCTCATTCACGTCCAGATACTCGACCAGACCCTCATGCAGGAAGTCCTCGAACGTCCTTCAGAGAAACAGCAAATGCTCAGACGAACAGTTTTTAAACAGGCCACATGTGAAACTCACCTGTAGGACACTCACCTGTATCCCTGAGACAGGTCCTCCATGTGTTTGTTCTTCACCATCGGCTGCCCTTTTTTAACGATGATGTAGGGCCTGGACAAAACCAGCACTTGATATTATTATAATATTACACATTTCATTATGGCAAAATAATAATAATAATAATAATAATAATAATGCTTGAATGCTTCACAGTATGGCATTAAACTGATCTCCATGGAAACAAGCAGGTGATGCCATTTTGGCCAAGTTACAGGTCAGCTCTGTGGAGAGGAGACCCTGTTCACCGTAAGAACAGATATTTTTTTCATTTATTTTTGAGCAATAAAACACCTGTAATGAGTAAATGCAAGATAGATAGATGAAATGCTACAGTGTGGGACATTCCAGGTGAGCTAAAAACTAAACCATGGAGACAAGCTAGAATACACTAGAAAAGTTACATAGTGCAGCTTTAAACATAGAATCCAAAAGAGAAGTTGTAGTTCAGGAGACCTGCAGAGTCGTCCTCCGTCAGAGGAGATGTACACACAGCGGTCAGTCATGTTGGTGGAGATGGACACAAACTCGTTTATAAAACCCGCCCTCCGCATCAGTCTGAAGGTGTTCACCAGCTTCTGGTGATCTCTGATCACGCCCAGAATATTACCTGCAGCAAAACACAAAAACACAGGTGAGACAAAGGTGAGACAAAGGTGAGACACAGGCAAGACACGGGCGACACACGGGCGACACACGGGCGACACACGGGCGACACACGGGCGAGACACAGGGGACACACGGGCGACACACGGGCGAGACACAGGGGACACACGGGCAAGACACGGGCGACACATGGGCGACACACGGGCGACACACGGGCGAGACACGGGCAACACATGGGCGACACACGGGCGAGACACAGGGGACACACGGGCGAGACACAGGGGACACACGGGCGACACACAGGGGACACACGGGCGATGCCACAATATTGTCTGAAGTGTGTGTGTCTGTGTGTGTAAAAGCTTCTGGTCGCTCATGTCCAGAAAAGATAAAACAGTGTCTCGTGCGAGTCCTCGTCTCTCGTGCGTGTCCCTGTGTCTCGTGCGTGTCCCTGTGTCTCGTGCGTGTCCCTGTGTCTCGTGCGTGTCCCTGTGTCTCGTGCGTGTCTCGTGCGCGTCCCTGTGTCTCATTTGCATCCCTGTGTCTCGTGCGCGTCTTGTGCGCGTTCCCGTGTCTCATGCGCGTCCCCGTGTCTTGTGCCTGTCTCATTTGCATCCCTGTGTCTCGTGCGTGTCCCTGTGTCTCGTGCGCGTCACCGTGTCTCGTGCACGTCTCGTGTGCGTCCCCGTGTCTTGTGCGCGTCACTGTGTCTCATGCACGTCTCGTGCACGTCCCCGTGTCTTGTGCGCGTCACTGTGTCTCGTGCACGTCTCGTGCGCGTCCCTGTGTCTTGTGCGTGTCTCGTGCGCGTCCCTGTGTCTTGTGCGTGTCTCGTGCGAGTCCCTGTGTCTCGTGCACGTCCCCGTGTCTCGTGCGCGTCCCCGTGTCTCGTGCGTGTCTCGTGCGCGTCCCTGTGTCTCGTGCGCGTCTCGTGCGTGTCTCTGTGTCTTGTGCGTGTCCCCGTGTCTCGTGCGCGTCCCCGTGTCTCGTGCGCGTCCCCGTGTCTCGTGCGCGTCCCCGTGTCTTGTGCGTGTCTCGTGCGCGTCCGTGTCTCGTGCGCGTCTCGTGCGTGTCTCTGTGTCTTGTGCGTGTCCCCGTGTCTCGTGCGCGTCCCCGTGTCTCGTGCGCGTCCCCGTGTCTCGTGCGCGTCCCCGTGTCTCGTGCGCGTCCCCGTGTCTCGTGCGCGTCCCCGTGTCTCGTGCGTGTCTCGTGCGCGTCCCTGTGTCTCGTGCGCGTCCCCGTGTCTTGTGCGTGTCTCGTGCGCGTCCCTGTGTCTTGTGCGTGTCTCGTGCGCGTCCCTGTGTCTCGTGCGCGTCCCCGTGTCTCGTCGCGGCGTCCCGTGTCTCGTCGCGGCGTCCCGTGTCGTCGTGTCTCGTGCGGCGTCCTGTGTCTCGTCGCTGCCTCGTGCGTGTCTCTGTGTCTTGTGCGTGTCCCCGTGTCTCGTCGCGGCGTCCCGTGTCTCGTCGCGGCGTCCCTGTGTCTCGTGGCGTGTCTCGCGGCGCTCGTCGCAGCGTCCCGTGTCTCGTGGCGTGTCTCGTCGCGGCGTCCCTGTGTCTCGTGCGCGTCCCCGTGTCTTGTGCGTGTCTCGTGCGCGTCCCTGTGTCTTGTGCGTGTCCCCGTGTCTCGTGCGTGTCCCTGTGTCTCGTGCGTGTCCCTGTGTCTCGTGCGCGTCCCTGTGTCTCGTGCGCGTCCCCGTGTCTTGTGCCTGTCTCATTTGCATCCCTGTGTCTCGTGCGTGTCCCTGTGTCTCGTGCGTGTCCCTGTGTCTCGTGCGTGTCCCTGCGTCTCGTGCGCGTCACCGTGTCTCGTGCGCGTCTCGTGTGCGTCCCCATGTCTTGTGCGTCCCCGTGTCTTGTGCGCGTCACTGTGTCTCGTGCACGTCTCGTGCGCGTCCCTGTGTCTTGTGCGTGTCTCGTGCGCGTCCCTGTGTCTTGTGCGTGTCTCGTGCGCGTCCCTGTGTCTCGTGCGCGTCCCCGTGTCTCGTGCGCGTCCCCGTGTCTTGTGCGTGTCTCGTGCGCGTCCCTGTGTCTCGTGCGCATCTCGTGCGTGTCTCTGTGTCTTGTGAGTGTCCCCGTGTGCGTCCCCGTGTCTCGTGCGCGTCCCCGTGTCTCGTGCGTGTCTCGTGCGCGTCCCTGTGTCTCGTGCGCGTCCCTGTGTCTTGTGCGTGTCTCGTGCGCGTCCCTGTGTCTTGTGCGTGTCCCCGTGTCTCGTGCGCGTCCCTGTGTCTCGTGCGTGTCCCTGTGTCTCGTGCGTGTCCCCGTGTCTTGTGCCTGTCTCATTTGCATCCCTGTGTCTCGTGCGTGTCCCTGTGTCTCGTGCGCGTCTCATTTGCGTCCCCGTGTCTCGTGCGTGTCTCGTGCAAGTCCCTGTGTCTCGTGCGTGTCCCCATGTCTCGTGCGTGTCCCTGTGTCTCGTGCGCGTCCCCGTGTCTCGTGCGTGTCCCCGTGTCTCGTGCGCGTCCCTGTGTCTCGTGCGTGTCCCTGTGTCTTGTGCGTGTCCCCGTGTCTTGTGCGTGTCTCATTCGCGTCCCTGTGTCTCGTGCGCGTCCCCGTGTCTCGTGCGTGTCCCTGTGTCTTGTGCGTGTCCCCGTGTCTCGTGCGCGTCCCCGTGTCTCGTGCATGTCTCGTGCGTGTCCCTGTGTCTCGTGCGCGTCCCCGTGTCTTGTGCGTGTCCCCGTGTCTTGTGCGTGTCCCCGTGTCTTGTGCGTGTCTCATTTGCGTCCCCGTGTCTCGTGCGTGTCTCGTGCGCGTCCCTGTGTCTTGTGCGTGTCCCCGTGTCTTGTGCGTGTCTCGTGCAAGTCCCTGTGTCTCGTGCGTGTCCCCGTGTCTCGTGCGTGTCCCCGTGTCTTGTGCGTGTCTCGTGCGCGTCCCCGTGTCTAGTGCGCGTCCCCGTGTCTCGTGCGTGTCCCCGTGTCTTGTGCGTGTCCCCGTGTCTCGTGCGTGTCCCTGTGTCTCGTGCGCGTCCCCGTGTCTCGTGCGTGTCCCCGTGTCTTGTTCGTGTCTCATTCGCGTCCCCGTGTCTCGTGCGTGTCCCTGTGTCTCGTGCGCGTCCCCGTGTCTCGTGCATGTCTCGTGCGTGTCCCCGTGTCTTGTGCGTGTCTCGTGCACGTCCCCGTGTCTTGTGCGTGTCTCATTCGCGTCCCTGTGTCTCGTGCGCGTCCCCGTGTCTCGTGCGTGTCCCTGTGTCTTGTGCGTGTCCCCGTGTCTTGTGCGTGTCTCATTCGCGTCCCTGTGTCTCGTGCGCGTCCCCGTGTCTCGTGCGTGTCCCTGTGTCTTGTGCGTGTCCCCGTGTCTCGTGCGCGTCCCCGTGTCTCGTGCATGTCTCGTGCGTGTCCCTGTGTCTCGTGCGCGTCCCCGTGTCTTGTGCGTGTCTCGTGCACGTCCCCGTGTCTTGTGCGTGTCTCATTCGCGTCCCTGTGTCTCGTGCGTGTCCCTGTGTCTCGTGCGTGTCCCTGTGTCTCGTGTGCATCTCGTGCGCGTCCCTGTGTCTCGTGCGCGTCCCTGTGTCTCGTGCGCGTCTCGTGCGCGTCTTGTGCGCGTCCCTGTGTCTCGTGCGCGTCCCCGTGCGCGTCCCTGTGTCTCGTGCGCGTCCCTGTGTCTCGTGCGCGTCTCGTGCTGAACTGTCTTTGGGCTTTGTCACCTGCTGTTTCAGACTAATTAAACCTATGACAGTTTAATGTGACGTTATCACACGACACAAACACAGCGAGTAATTAAGGGCAACTTCTGACTCAAAAATAATACGCCACCAAATGAAGGACTTATCAGCTGAGCAGCAAAACACTAAACTAATGTTTCATGTTCACATGTGACGCTTTCAAAAAGCACAGGATTAGACCCTCTGAAGTGATCTGAAGTCCACAGTGCTCAGTCATGTGCTGTTTGTGTGGTCAGCTAGGCTCGTTTATACTTCACTATAGTTAAAAACACTTTATGTACCATTTCATATTCTTTTTAATATTGTAGTATATTACACCATGATGATTCTCTAATTTTGACTTAAACTGGAGGAATAAAACCTGCTGTAAACATAAATTATAGTTTTACACAAATCAAGAAGCAATTTGTGAAGAAAAGTTGAAAAATATGTAGATGACAGAAAGTAAAGAGTTCTATTTTAGAGAGCCCCACCCTGATGACATCACCCTGATGATGACATCACCCTGATGATGACATCACCCTGATGACGACATCACCCTGATGACGACATCACCCTGATGACGACATCACCCTGATGACGACATCACCCTGATGACGACATCACCCTGATGACGACATCACCCTGATGATATCACCACCCTGATGATATCACCACCCTGATGACATCACCCTGATGATGACATCACCCTGATGATGACATCACCCTGATGATGACATCACCCTGATGATGACATCACCCTGATGATGACATCACCCTGATGACATCACACTGGAAGAATACTGTCAAAAACAAAAAATTCAACACATTTTTCTGACATTTTAAATATGATTTCTAGAAAATAAAGATGTTTTCTTGTATTTGGATAATAATAATCTCTGTGACATTAGACAAGTTTGGGACCAGTGTACCACATGGTTGCTCGGTAACTGTGATGGAATTCCCTAGTGTGATGCCATGATTTTCAACCAGGAAGTGAAATTGAAAACCTAAAAAATGCCAAATTGAGGAAAAAAATGGTTAAATATTTAGTGAAATCTTAAATATAATAATCTTCACTGTGTTTTAGTAAAATGAGTGGTCCAACTTTAGGTGGGAATCCTTTTCATTTCAATGGAGAATTTGAGAAAACTTTAGTTTCTAAAATTTGATTTAAAAAAAAAAGTTAATTTGTGTAAAAAGTCTGTTCATGTGACAGACATGTCACACGGCAACTATTCTCTGGAGGATTTTAAACCATTGTGCAGCTCCATGCAAAATAATACAACCTGAAAGACAGTTTTACCATTGAGAAAGACGAGGAAGACGCTGGGGTACGACAGCTCTTCTCCACACAGAAGGTTCACATCTTCTACTCCCAGGTTGAAGGCCAGTTTGATGATGGGGCCGTCCTCCATGTCTGTGGTGATGTGAGTCATCAAGGCCAAGTTCTTCACCAAACCACAGGCCTGAGGAACCAAGCAGACCAAGAGTTATTTAACATGCTTCAAACTGAATCAAGGTTAGACTGAATGCAGCTAACACAAAGCTGCAATGTTTGACGCTTCCAATTCTGCAAAGGGTAGTTACAGTAGTTTTTTGCATAAACCTGTTCTGAATGTGTCTCTTGAAATTGTTTAATTCAGATTTTTGTCAATTCTTCTGGACATGTTTAAAATGAATTTTGTGTGTTAGCGTGTTGGTGAGTTCACAGCCCTCACCTCTCCTTCAGGCGTGTCCGAGGGGCACAGCATGCCCCACTGTGATGGCTGCAGGGAGCGTGGGCCGCTGACCTTCCTGGTCTTCTCAAACTGGGAGGAGATCCTGGTCATCATGCCCAGAGCAGAGATGTACGAGAGACGAGACAGGACCTGGGTCACGCCCTGACGGTCCATCTTAAACCTCTTCAGAGACCAGTTTCCCTGTGGACCATAGTGCATTACACCTTCACTCTGCCTTCAGTCCGCCTTCAGTCCGCCTTCAGTCCGCCTTCAGTCCGCCTTCACTACGCCTTCAGTCCGCCTTCAGTCCGCCTTCACTACGCCTTCAGTCCGCCTTCACTACGCCTTCTCTACAGCTTCAGTCCGCCTTCAGTCCGCCTTCAGTCCGCCTTCAGTCCGCCTTCAGTCCACATTCTCTACAGCTTCAGTCCGTCTTCAGTCCGCCTTCAGTCCGCCTTCACTACGCCTTCACTACGCCTTCACTACGCCTTCTCTACAGCTTCAGTCCGCCTTCAGTCCGCCTTCAGTCCGCCTTCAGTCCGCCTTCAGTCCGCCTTCTCTACAGCTTCAGTCCGCCTTCAGTCCGCATTCTCTACAGCTTCAGTCCGCCTTCAGTCCGCATTCTCTACAGCTTCAGTCCGCCTTCTCTACAGCTTCAGTCCGTCTTCAGTCCGCCTTCTCTACAGCTTCAGTCCGCCTTCAGTCCGCATTCTCTACAGCTTCAGTCCGTCTTCAGTCCGTCTTCAGTCCGCCTTCAGTCCGCCTTCAGTCCGCCTTCAGTCCGCCTTCAGTCCGCCTTCAGTCCGCATTCTCTACAGCTTCAGTCCGCCTTCAGTCCGCATTCTCTACAGCTTCAGTCCGCCTTCAGTCCGCCTTCAGTCCGCATTCTCTACAGCTTCAGTCCGCCTTCAGTCCGCCTTCTCTACAGCTTCAGTCCGTCTTCACTACGCCTTCACTCTGCCTTCAGTCCGCCTTCTCTACAGCTTCAGTCCGTCTTCAGTCCGCCTTCAGTCCGCCTTCACTACGCCTTCCCTACAGCTTCAGTCCGCCTTCTCTACAGCTTCAGTCCGCCTTCAGTCCGCCTTCTCTACAGCTTCAGTCCGTCTTCAGTCCGCCTTCACTACGCCTTCAGTCCGCCTTCTCTACAGCTTCAGTCCGTCTTCAGTCCGTCTTCACTACGCCTTCACTACGCCTTCACTACGCCTTCTCTACAGCTTCAGTCCGCCTTCAGTCCGCCTTCTCTACAGCTTCAGTCCATCTTCAGTCCGCCTTCACTACGCCTTCACTCCACCTTCTCTGCATCTTCACTCACGGTGGAGATGGTGTTCACCATGGGGGTTAGGGTGAGGGTGGGCACTCATGGTGGAGATGGCGTTCACCAAGGGGGTTAGGGTGAGGGTGGGCACTCATGGTGGAGATGGCATTCACCATGGGGGTTAGGGTGAGGGTGGGCACTTACGGTGGAGATGGCATTCACCATGGGGGTTAGGGTGAGGGTGGGCACTCACGGTGGAGATGGCGTTCACCATGGGGGTTAGGGTGAGGGTGGGCACTCACGGTGGAGATGGCGTTCACCATGCCGTTGGTGATCTGGTCCTGACGCATGTGCTTGACCACATCAAACTGAGCCGCTCTTTGTTTGGGGATGATCTGATCTGCGATCTTCTTCAGCTCAGAGTTAAACTTTTTGAACAGGTCTTCAAACAGCAGAGAGAGGAGCTGCAAACACAACCACAAGAAACATCAACGGCTCTGGAGAAAATGCACTGAAAATCAGATATCACATCCTAATCGATACTAAAAGAGCATCGAAAACTAAATCCTCATTTCAGCAGGTATCGATCCTAAAATGTCCCATTGCTAGAACAGCAGAACCTTTTCTGAATGTGTTTAGAACGATCTGGAGTTGGATCAGAACAAGTATAAGAGCACAGAGACTAGTAATCACCTAGGGGTGGGTATTGCCAACAACCTTGCGATACGATACGATTCGCGATACAGGGGTCTCGATACGATACGATTCGCGATACAGGGGTATCCCGATACATGGTCTTCAAGGCAATACGTATCCCGATATTTTACATTACGTAACCTATAATTTAAAAAAAAGACAGATGTTTACTCAAATGTTATTTTTATTTTGGTGTAGCGCATCAGTTACAATGTAACAGAAGAAGGCTGTAAGGCAGAAACTGCCCTCGATTAACCTGTTAACACCCGCACTCGGCACAAGTGTTCAAATATGTACCAGATGTTCCAAACTGTAATAAGATGTAATGTATAATAAATAAACCATCTTCTGAAATTTAGGCATGTTTTCTTAAGATAAATAACTAAAACAAGCCAAAAAATTTCGCTCCATAGGTCTCTTGTGCCTCTACCAGTGAGTGTGCGTAAAAGGAGGAGAGAGAGAGTCTCCATACACAGAACGCATGGAGCTAGCCTATCACTACAGCACCTCTGGCCCACATGGGGCCCACCGCTGAAATCGTCTTTTCATAGGCTACTCAGATCTGTCAATCATTTCCTGAAAGAACCAATGACTGAAGAGGTTTTGCCGTGGAACTGTCCCTCGGTCATGTGTAATACGCCGCTAACTGGGCACTTTTCGTTTTGTTCCCCAAGCTGTAGCGGTGCCCGTAGCGGACCGAAGCCTGGATATGCTTGTTTTGTAGCTAAGAGTGTGGAGAAAACAAACATACCCCACACCGCTAACAGGAGCTAAGCGTTTAGCTATGCTAAGGACCAAGAGCGAGAGTAGTAGAGAGATGCGTCGCTCATCCATTCAGACAAACTCGGACTTTCTGGATTATTTCTCCACATGGAATTATTTTATGAAAAAAGCAACTGGATATTCTTTTTCTGTGGACTGTTACGGACTAATTAAGCACAGCTATTCCTGGATTGGACCCGTTTCGGACCGACAGAACCGGCTCAAAGGTAAGAAATGCGATGAATATTTTCGGGAATTATAAGTTATGGCTCTTTGGGCTCGCTGTGTGGCATAAAATGAATGATATGGTTGTTTTACTGAGAATTAAGCTTTCAAACGATGTATAGCATGTCAATATTGGAAAAATAAGTATGGTGAATATCTGGCTTGACTTTTTAATGTTGTGTAATCGCCCGCCGGCGGGCGGGTGGGTGTTAATGTAAACATGGCTTAACAAGGCTGTATGCTGACATGCAGCTACCTTTGATGAAAGTAAACTTAAGATATGGCCTTAACAAGGCTGTAGTGCAGAAGGAATGCTGCCTCTGACAATACGAATTGCACATTGCAAGCAAGGATCACTTATCAGACGCAGTTTGCTGAAGCTTGATAAATAATGTTTGTTGCATGTAAAATATCGATACTGACGCCTCCGTATCGATACGTGTATCGCCAAGAGGCCCACGACGATGTATCCCCGTATCGATTTTTTGAGCACACCCCTATAATCACCCATGGACCACTGTGGAACCTACCAGGACTAAACCAGGACTAAACCAGGGATTACACACATATAAGGACACATGGGAATAGAAAAGAAATGTCTTTCATTTAATGTGGGAAATCACAGGAGATCGTCTAAAGAAAGAGAGTTTTTATTATTATTATAGAGGTAACAGAATCGGTATCGAGTATGGAGTATTTTAGTATCATCAGTCACTGATCAGTTTCCTTTTGTGTGTTTGAGATTTAATAACTCAGTGCGGTGTTTCTCTGATAACCTGGAGCTGACAGAACCTGTAGCCCCCCCGTTAGCCCCTAGCATTAGCATACATCATTAGCACACATCCAAACAAACAGTCAGAGCCGCTGGAAATTAATAAAGAAACGAAGCTTCTGTTGTGCAGCCAATTAGCTGAATGTCAGGGAGCCATAATTAAGAGAGGAGATTGAAGGCCACCCCCCACCCCCTCATGCTCCTAATAAAGAGTCTCTGAGCCCCCCATATACAGAGTCTGTGCACAGGTTGTGGGGGGAAATTAAAGGCCTTAACACAGCAGTAATTACATTATCAGAGCTGTATGGGGGATTAACCCAATCGCTCCAGTCAAGGCACATTTCTATTGTCTTATATTCTCTGGCTGCACAGAAATCCTCAAGCTCCCTCAGCCTCAGGGGGTTCAGAGCCAGAGCGGCGGCGTATCTCGCTCGTGACAAAGACGCGCTAAAAACACGGCAAGGAACAAAACAAAACAGAAAAACAAAGCTCAGAAGAATAATGAGACTTATTAAAAAGGCCACACAGAACAAAAACACAGGTGAAAGATCTAGACGCAGCCAGCGCACAAACCCAATGCACCAACCACATGGCAAACACACACTAAACACACACTAAACACACACACACTAAACATACCCCAACTGTGCAATAAACACACATGATAAACACACACTAAACACACACACAATAAACATACCCCAACTGTGCGATAAACACACATGATAAACACACGATAAACACACACTAATCACACAATAAACACACACTAAACATACCCCAACTGTGCGATAAACACACATGATAAACACACGATAAACACACACTAAACACACACTAAACATACCCCAACTGTGCGATAAACACACGTGATAAACACACACTAAACACACACTAAACACACCCCAACTATGCGATAAACACACGTGATAAACACACACTAAACACACACTAAACACACACACACTAAACATACCCCAACTGTGCGATAAACACACGTGATAAACACACACTAAACACACACTAAACACACACACTAAACATACCCCAACTGTGCGATAAACACACATGATAAACACATGATAAACACACACTAAACACACAATAAACATACCTCAACTGTGCGATAAACACACGATAAACACAGACCAACCACGCGATAAACACATGATAAACACACACCAACCACGCGATAAACACACGATACACACACACACTAAACACACACACTAAACATACCCCAACCAAGCGATAAACACACCATACACACACACTAAACACACACCAACCACGCGATAAACACATGATACACACACTAAACACACACACTAAACATACCCCAACCACGCGATAAACACACGATAAACACACAAACACACACCAACCACGCGATAAACACACAATAAACACACGATAAACACACACTAAACACACACCAACCACGCGATAAACACACGATAAACACAGACCAACCACGCGATAAACACATGATAAACACAGACAACCACGCGATAAACACATGATAAACACACACTAAACACACACACTAAACATACCCCAAACACACGATAAACACACGATAAACACACGATAAACACACCAAACACACGATAAACACACGATAAACACGCCAAACACACGATAAACACACAATAAACACGCCAAACACACAATAAACACACGATAAACACACAATAAACACACGATAAACACACAATAAACACACGATAAACACACGATAAACACACGATAAACACGCCAAACACACAATAAACACACGATAAACACACAATAAACACACGATAAACACACAATAAACACACGATAAACACACGATAAACACACGATAAACACGCCAAACACATGATAAACACATGATAAACACATGATAAACACACCAAACACACAATAAACACACTATAAACACACTATAAACACACCAAACACACGATAAACACACGATAAACACGATAAACACACAATAACCACACGATAAACACGATAAACACACCAAACACACGATAAACACGCAAAACACACGCCAAACACACGATAAACACACGCCAAACACACGCGAAACACACGATAAACACGCTAAACACATGATAAACACACCAAACACACGATAAACACGCTAAACACACGCTAAACACACGATAAACACACAATAAACACACCAAACACACGATAAACACACGAGAAACACACGCTAAACACACAACACACGATAAACACGCCAAACACACGATAAACACGCTAAACACACGATAAGCACACGATAAACACACGAAACACACGCTAAACACACGATAAACACACGATAAACACACCATAAACACACCAAACACACGATAAACACATCAAACACACAATAAACACACGATAAACCCGCCAAACACATGATAAACACATGATAAACACATGATAAACATGCCAAACACACGATAAACACACAAAAAACACGCCAAACACACGATAAACACGCCAAACACACGATAAACACACGCCAAACACACGATAAACACACCAAACACACGATAAACACACGCTAAACACACGCTAAACACACGCTAAACACACGATAAACACACCAAACACATAATAAACACACGATAAACAGACGCCAAACACATGATAAACACACGATAAACACACGAGAAACACACGAGAAACACACCAAACACATGATAAACACACGATAAACACACGATAAACACGATAAACACACGCTAAACACACGATAAACACACAATAAACACACGATAAACACGCCGAACACACGCTAAACACACAATAAGCACACGATAAACACACGCTAAACACACGAAACACACGCTAAACACACGCTAAACACACGATAAACACACGATAAACATACGATAAACATACGATAAACACGCCACACGATAAACACACCAAACACACGATAAACACACGATAAACACACGATAAACACACACTAAACACACAATAAACACACCAAACACACGATAAACACACGATAAACAGACGACAAACCTGCCAAACACATGATAAACACACGATAAACACACGCTAAACACATGCTAAACGCACGCTAAACACAACAAACACACGATAAACACAAGATAAACCCGCCAAACACATGATAAACACACGATAAACACACGATAAACACACGATAAACACGCCACACGATAAACACACCAAACACACGATAAACACACGATAAACACGCTAAACACACACTAAACACACAATAAACACAATAAACACACCAAACACACGATAAACACACGATAAACAGACGACAAACCTGCCAAACACATGATAAACACACGATAAACACACGCTAAACACATGCTAAACGCACGCTAAACACAACAAACACACGAAAAACACAAGATAAACCCGCCAAACACATGATAAACACACGATAAACACACGATAAACACACGATAAACACGCCACACGATAAACACACCAAACACATGATAAACACACGATAAACACGCTAAACACACACTAAACACACCAAACACACGATAAATACACGATAAACACACGATAAACACGCCAAACACACGATAAACACACGCTAAACACACGACAAACACACGATAAACACACGCTAAACACACGATAAACACATGATAAACACGCTAAACACACGATAAACACACAATAAACACACGATAAACACACAATAAACACACGATAAACACGATAAACACACGATAAACACATGATAAACACATGATAAACACACGACAAACACACGATAAACACACGATAAACACACGATAAACACACGATAAACACATGCTAAACACACGACAAACACACGATAAACACATGATAAACACGCATAAACACACGCTAAACACACGATAAACACATGATAAACACACGACAAACACACGATAAACACACGATAAACACACAATAAACACACGATAAACACACGACAAACACACGATAAACACGCTAAACACACGATAAACACACGATAAACACGCTAAACACACGATAAACACACGCTAAACACACGACAAACACACGCTAAACACACGATAAACACACGATAAACACACGATAAACACACGATAAACACACGCTAAACACACGATAAACACACGATAAACACGCTAAACACACGCTAAACACACGCTAAACACACGATACACACGATAAACACACGCTAAACACACGATACACACGATAAACACACGATAAACACGATAAACACACGCTAAACACACGACAAACACACGACAAACACACGATAAACACACGATAAACACACGATAAACACGCCCGCATGTTCCATGTTGCCTCAGTTTGAACATCTCTCAAACTCACGAGATTCTAAAATATCCAAATGTGCAGCACTTTTCTGTAATATATGACCTTTAATGATAGAATGAAAAATTACAGAAAAATGTAAACTGATGTTTCACCATTCTGGCTCCACCTGTCCGACCAGCACCAGGCGCTTGTTGCCGTAGTAACCTCACCTGTCCGGCCAGCTCCAGGCGCTCGTTGCCGTA
Organism: Odontamblyopus lacepedii; assembly: GCA_034769755.1. Lineage (NCBI taxonomy): Eukaryota > Metazoa > Chordata > Actinopteri > Gobiiformes > Gobiidae > Odontamblyopus > Odontamblyopus lacepedii. The sequence goes on from CM068348.1 coordinate 7,709,262, forward strand.
GTAACCTCACCTGTCCGGCCAGCTCCAGGCGCTCGTTGCCGTAGTAACCTCACCTGTCCGGCCAGCTCCAGGCGCTCGTTGCCGTAGTAACCTCACCTGTCCGGCCAGCTCCAGGCGCTCGTTGCCGTAGTAACCTCACCTGTCCGGCCAGCTCCAAGCGCTTGTTGCCGTAGTAATCACGGTCGTCCACCTTGTTGTCTCCTTGTGCCAGGATGACCCGCCGCACCATCACGGCGAGGTAGATGCACTTGGCCCGGAAGTTAAACTCTTTGACCTGAAGTGAAAATGATTCCCTGTTATTTTCACTGAAGCGGAGTGTTGTGCTGAATGAGTGCCATACTCACCGGGACGTGCGTCAGGATGAGTGACGCCAGCAGCTCCCGGGCCTCCTCCATCTTGGTTTTTTTAGGCCCGCCCCACATGCGCTGCCGCCGCACTTTATTACCCAGAAACCTTAGGGCCTAAAACAAAAATGGTGCAGATGACATGGCAGCATTCGGTAGACCCTGTGTGTGTTCATGTGTTTATGTATGTGTACGTGTGTATATATACTGTATATATAGACCCTATAGACTTTAATACGGGGAAGGGGAGCCCCCCGTCGCTCTCCACACCCTTCCAAGGAGTTAACCAAAGAATTTCTGCATTCTATGTACTCTGCTGAATAAGTAAAATATGATGAATTACCATTGTAAAAATATGGCTGAGCCGACTTTGTGCAGTAATAAATGATAATGGTTCATGTTTTAGACATGGGCCTGTTCCCAGTCCAGGCTCACTGAAGTGGGCAAACAGCTCTGAGCAGTTTCATTTTGTAAAGTAGTTCAGTGAAGCTGTACACATATGCGAGTATTTCAGGTGTAGAAGGTGGTGATAGAGGGATTTTCATAAACAGGCCTGTAGAGCTTAAATAATGAGCATGTAAAAAGCTGTTACACTTTGTGATGTCAGACAGTGGTTCCACAACAGAGGAACAAACACACAAACGCACATTAGCATCACATTTGACCCCACTCCTCCTGACCTTTGAACTCTGAAAGGGTCACAGAGGGAGGGGGGGGACCACCCAGGGGCCCCCACCCAAGGGCCCCCACCGCAAGTTAAAACTGTATTAAACTGTCGTAACAGAATCTGAAACGCACAAAAAAGCCTGAATAATTCAATCACATGAAAATAATTTAAAAACTTGATTGAATTCAAATAAAACTGAATGATTAAAAGACTAAAGATTAATAATGATGTAAAATATTTAAAACAGTGGAGTTAATCTGATCCAGTCTTATTTTTGTGACACAAAAAAAGATCAGACGACACGTCAGGACAATTAATGCAAAGACAAAGAGATAAGAGCGTTTCTGAACCTGTCTGCTTTAATTATAGAGGAGGGGCAGGAGGGGCAGGAGGGGCAGGAGGAGGAGGAGAGGGGCAGGAGGAGGAGAGGGGCAGGAGGAGGAGGAGAGGGGCAGGAGGGGGGCAGGAGGAGGAGAGGGGCAGGAGGAGAGGGGCAGGAGGAGGAGAGGTGGAGGAGGAGGAGAGAAGCAAGCAGGAGGAGGAGGAGAGGGGCAAGAGGAGGAGAGGTGGAAGAGGAGGAGAGGGGCAGGAGGAGGAGGAGAGGGGCAGGAGGAGAAGAGGTGGAGGAGGAGGAGGAGGAGGAGAGGGGCAGGAGGAGGAGAGGTGGAGGAGGAGGAGGAGGAGAGGGGCAGGAGGAGGAGAGGTGGAGGAGGAGGAGAGGGGCAGGAGGAGGAAAGGTGGAGGAGGAGAGGGGCAGGAGGAGGAGGAGAGGGGCAGGAGGAGGAGGAGAGGGGCAGGAGGAGGAGAGGTGGAGGAGAAGGGCAGGAGGAGGAGAGGGGCAGGAGGAGGAGGAGAGGGGCAGGAGGAGCAGTCTCTCCTGCCCCTCAGTCTCTGAATCATCACTAAAGTGTCCAGGGCAGGAGCCTGAACCTTAAAGACTCTTCGAGTGAAAGACACTTCAGAGACTGAAGACTCATAACGAGGGCCGCACCTGCCGCACCTGCCGCACCTGCCGCACCTGCTGCCACATGTCCCTAATTAGAAGCTGAGCACTTCATTAAAGGGCCCACATGACTCTGCTCCGTTCTGGTGCCGTGTCCTCGTCACACACAGACCTGGAGCTGTGTTTGTTCCATTCACACATGTTTAACACACAAACCCTACAACACTCTGTTCCACCGTGTGATGTTATCATGTGGTGATACAGGAAGTGCTCCACTGTGTTTTTAAACTCCAAACACCTTCACTAGAATCATCTGGATCATTTCAGTCCTGGAGTCGCCAATCTCGACTGAACTAAAGGGAAAAGGAGCTGTTCACTTGGAAACTATCACTTCATGACATCACAAGGTGGAATAGAGCAAGAACCACATCTCCATGGAGACAAGCATGATAAGGCCCCTTTTCAGTACAATATAGATCAAAAGAAAACTTGATTTACATCTCTTTTTTTTGGCTTTAAATATATACATTTTTGACAATCTTACCCACTCTCTTTTTGTCTTATTGTTTGTACTGTTCTAATGTTAACATTTAAATTGGAATAAATACAGTTACATAAACAGCATTTGGGATTCTCACTGATGCTATAAAAATAATGAATCTGTGGTGCTTTATTTCTGTTTCGGGGACTAAAATCACTGTTCTGTGTCACTACTCTGGCATCACCATAGCCACGGGTAAACGAATGAGCTGTGAGGAGGGACGAGCTTCAACTAACACAAATAACTTTAAACATCCACAGACAAAAGGCTTTTCACACTTGTTTTATCCGTAGGTGTATATGTTCGTACGTGTATATATTAATTGAACACAGCCTGTACGATTTATTTATTTTTAAAAGTTTGGCTTTTTAAAATATTGTTTTCGTAACAATTTTTAGCATTTGGCGTCTCATGCACCACCAGGGCTGGTTTAATGTTTAAACTGGAGCTAAAGTTTGAGAGGCCCTGATTTACTGTATTGATATCAGGGTGTTCTGTATGCGTCACTATGGCACATGTTCAGCACTTACCATGGTGACACAGAGCACACACTGACAACAACAAACACCGCCAAAAAAGTTTTAAGATCGTCTAAAGAATAAGCACAGTGATTTAAAAGAGCACATTTTGGCGTTTGTGTTAAACTAAAGCTCAGATTAAAGTCTAATTTGAGTAACAGAGCTTCAGACAGAGCAGTGCCTTCAGTTAGCATCAGGGGAATGTGGATCAGCTGTAAAGTATCAATTATGATTACGGTCAGGGTCAGAGGTCAGAGGTCAGGGTCTGTGGTACCTGCGTTTGTGTGAAGATCTGAGCTTTCTGACACTCCTCCAAACTTGGGGCGAAACTGGCCATGACATGCTCCTCTGTGCCAATCATCTGCACGATCTCCTGGTCACTCTCCACGCCCATGCCCTGTGACAGGTGAGCCAAAGGTGAGCGACAGGTGAAAACCCATTACTGCAGTGAAATAGTGCTACACTAGCTCAAAGTCTACAGTCTCCAAACTCAGATCTTCAGGCGAGGTGGGGGGCGCACAGGAGTCCTGACATTTGCTTATGGAAATGTGAAGCGTGGGAACGATCCACAGTCTGTTTGCAGCTGTGCCCGCTGTACCCGCCGTGGGTCACATTAGAGGGGTAAACGTCACACAGCCTCTGTGGTAAATACTGTTAATCAGGCCAGCTGGAGGAATGGCATTTCATCAACAATAAATAAAAACACCCAACCCTCAGGTGAAGCCTGTGCTCAAACCCGGCTCAGTCTGAATCTGGGCCTGGAAAAGTGGGTTTGCACTGCCCCCTGGTGGTGTGGGCCTGCACCTTGAATATGATGGCAATGGGAGCGTCCTCAGACAGAGTGTTGTGTCTCAGATAGAAACGGCCTTGTTTCACGATCATATTAGTTCTGCTTTTCTTCTCGTGAGTGGAGCTGTAAGCAAAACATTAGAGAAAATACATTCAAAAACATTTTAAAAATGTATTTTACTTAACATTAACGGACTAACTATGACAGTGAAGAATAAAAGCACAAACTCTACAGGGCTACACTCGTTTAAAGGAGGTTTTGTACCTGGTAACAGAGGCTCCCACAGCTCCTTTTCTGTCCTGCTCCACAATGATCCTGTTCTTGGACAACTGCTCCTGGATCAGAATCACTTTCTCCTGCCCTTTCACAATAAAGTACCCACCTGGGCACAAGCAGAACACACACACGTGCAAATATGATTCAATCCTGCCCTTTCACAATAAAGTACCCCCCCGGGCACAGACATAAATGCCCAAACAGACTCTGAGCAGGATTTAAAACAGTGACTCTGGATCTTTTGTACCTGGATCCAAGGGACATTCATTTAGTTTTGAAAACTCCATCGGCGTTTTTCCTGATAGAACACAGTTTGAACTTCTCAACATGATCGGCATCCTGACAGACATAAAAGTCATTTAAAAAGCAGTAGTAGTAATTGAAGTATTTAAATAGAGCGGATCACGAGTGCACAAACACACCTCCCGATGGGCAGAGCGTTGCGTATGACCCTCTGGCTCCCTCTGGTGTATTCTATGTCCACAGTGATCGGAGCAGAGTACGTCATGTCCCGAAGACGGCACTGAAAGACCACAGGAACAACTCATCTTTGAGGCTTTTGAGGATTTATTTTTATTCCTTGTCCAAAGATAAACCATGTTTGTCTTTTGTGGCTCACCTCATGAGGAGACACAGGTCTGGTCACATTAAAACTTTCTTCCACATCAGGCATTCCAACATAAATATTCAGATATCTGCAGAGACAGAGGGGTGTGTGAAAGCGTCCGTCATGGGAGGGTATAATGTTAAATATAATATTAAAAATATGTTAAACATGATACGTTATGTTAGCTTACTTTAGATACCACATGGGATCTGCGTCACTTGTGATTTTCTCATTAGCCTTCATTATTTTCTTTATCTGAAAAAGATCTGAATGTTCATTATTTGCAAAAACACAAGTAAAGGTGGTGTTTTGTTCCCTCTCCATATAATGTTTTTTTTTATATAATATATATAAAAAATTATATAAATTATTTATATAATTCACTTCTTTCCATATTTGTGCATTACCTCCACATTGATGAAATAATTGAAGGAGTCAATGTGCTGCTTCACCAAACCCTTCACCTGAAACATGCACAGCACAATTATTCACAACTTACGCCTTATTATGGGATAGGAAATAATATTCTTATTACCTTATGATAGTATAGGAAATTAAAAATACATAACTAAATTACAGGCTGAGTACAACTCATGTTTCACCCAGTTCAAACACATGGACTATAGTATAATAAGAACAATATAAAATAATCAAAATACAATATAATATAAAACATACATATATACACAGTCTAATGGTTTCTCACCTTTAGAAAAGCTGGCAGCAGCTTCCATTTATCCTGACAAACAAAAGGGTTTATTGAGGTGAACATTGTTTTTATGACACATAAAAGGGTTTATTTAAGTGAACATTGTTTTTATGACAAATAAAAGGGTTTAGTGAAGTGAACATTGTTTTTATGATAATTGTCCAGTTGTTTTTATGCAGCTCGGTTCAGATTTAATGTTCTTAAACTCACCTCCACAGAGTTCACCGGAGCCGCCAGCTCCTGCGGGCTCATGTCACAAAACTCTTCCATGTTTTAAACTAAACTGCTCTCATTTCAGCCGTTTTCATACTATTATTATTATTATTATATTATTGGAAATGTTTGTAGGGATCTGTCGGAAGCTGCAGCAGCATGTGTCCGAGTGGTGCAACAGCATAAAACACCCGTGCAAACGCATGTTAAAACAGATGGTTCCACCCTCTGCAGATGACTTGAATATTGAACGTTGATATAGACTGTATATAGACTTCATTTATATTTTGTATATACTTTATTTCTACTTATATAGACTCTATTTCTGCTTTATGCTTTATATATGCATATGTCATGTGTCCAAACCGGCGTGTCAAAGCCTGATCTCGTCAGATCTCAGAAGCTCAGTCAGCAGGCAGGCCTCGGATGGGAGACCTCTGGGAACTCCAGGGGCCACAGGGGGGCGCCAGTGACAAAAACTGTCATTGTGTCCTTAGGCAAGACACTTCACCCATATTGTTTAGTATGAAAGTGGAGTGTGAGTGATGGTGGTGGTGGGCAGAGGGGCTGATGGGGCAGATTGGAGTCTGCCCCAGGGCAGCTGTGGCTACAGGAGTTTACAGGAGAGTGGAGAGAATGAAGAATGAACTGTGAAGAGTCTCTGAGTGTCTAGAAAAGCACTGTATGAAACTGATGCATTATCATTATCATCATTATTATTATTATTACTTTATATACACATGCTTGTACATTATATACTTTACATATACTTTATATATACCGTGATTGTACATTATATACTTTATATACAGCATAGTGTATATATACACTTTATATACACTATGCTGGCACATTATATACGTTATATATACCGTAGTCTATGACTGTAGATCACTGACTGTTCACATGTTGTACACAGAACAATACTCATAATCATTCAAAACATGATCCAGATTTCACTGAAATGTGCGCTTTTAAATGCAAGATCCGTGGTTAACAAGACTTTTGTTGTCCAGGATTATTTCTCTTCTCACTCGCTGGATGCGCTTTTCCTCACGGAGACCTGGATTAATTCCGGTGAGTCCGCCGCTTTTACAGAACTGTTACCTCCAGACTGTGTTTTTATTAATGCACCGAGGTCCACGGGACGTGGAGGTGGCATCGCTTCAGTTTTTAGGAAAAGCGTAAGATACAAGCCACTGACGACAGACTTTTTCGCTTCGTTTGAGGTGAGCTGCTTTGAACTTTGTGAAAAAAATCCCGTGTTTTGCGCGGAGATTTACAGACCACCGAAGTATAACAAAGACTTTATCAGTGAATTATCACATTTCATTGCTCCCGTGTTGACAAACTGATAAAATTTTATTGGCTGGTGATTTTAATTTGCATTTTTGTTGTCTTTCTGCGCCTATGGCAAAAGATTTTATGGAATTGATTGATGGTTTTAACTTGGTGCAACATGTGAAAGAACCCACGCAGATACATGGCCACACATTGGATCTGGTGATCTCATGCAATTTGTCCATTAACAGTGTATTGGTAGGGGATGCTGTCATTTCTGACCATTGTCCTATTGTGTTTGATTTTATTCTGCGCGACTGTTTGAAGCCTATTTCAGTGCGTCACTGCCGCGTCCTAAAACCGGACACCGCGGCGTCATTTTCGTCTTTTTTTTATGAAAAATGTGCCAGACCTGGGTGACGCCGGCTTTCAGGACACTGAAGAAATTACAAACTTTTTTATGGCTGCGTGCACTACAGTCATGGACTCTGTAGCTCCACAAAAAGCTGCGCCCCAGAGTCAAACCTGTGCCATGGATAAATGACACCACTCGTGAGGCCAGGCGCAGATGTAGGCAGGCGGAAAGGAAGTGGAAAAGTGATCATTTGCAAGTGTCTTATGAAATTTTGACAGTTTAAAAATGTATCAGAAATCTGTTAAAGAGGAATAGAGGAAATATTTTTCAAACTTGGTTTTGACAAATGTCAATAATCCTCGTATTTTATTTCAAACAATTGGGTCTGTTTTGAACCCATCCAAATCCACTATTTTAGATTCTTGTTCTGAAAAATGTGACCAGTTTTTATCTTATTTCACAGAGAAAGTTGCGTTGATTAGAGCCAACTTAAACTGTCCTTCTGTTGTTCCACAAATAAGCATGTCTTGCTCAGCTATTTTTTGTAAATTTGAGCCAGTGTCTTTGGTGTTTCTCTCTAAAATAGCTAATGAGCTTAAAGCTTTGTCCAGTCCTATTGACCCCGTCCCTCCAAGGTTATTTAAGGAGGTATGGACAACAATTGGCTCGAGTGTATGTGAAATTATGAACAGCAGTCTTGTCTCTGGTGTTGTACCTTCATTTTTTTTAAAAGGCTGTAATCGAACCTCTCCTTAAGAAACCATGTTTGGACTCATCAAATGTTTCAAATTTTTGTCCAATCTCTAAGCTTCCTTTTTTGGCTAAAGTATTGGAAAAATGTGTTCTTTGTCAATTGCAGCCTTTTTTAAAAGCACATGGCATTTTAGAGCGTTTCCAGTCAGGATACAAAGCCCTGCAGAGCACGGAGTCTGCACTTTTAAAGGTTTTTAATTACCTATTTTTAATGACTGATGGTGGTAGCTCTGCCATTTTAGTGCTTTTAGACCTGAGTGCTGCTTTTGACAGTCGATCATGCAGCTCTTTTAAACCGCCTTGAAGACTGTGTGGGTGTCAGGGGGACCGCCTTAAACTGGTTCAGGTCTTATCTTTCTGGGAGATCCTGCACTGTCAGGCTGGGGGACTCCACCTCATCTGCTGCTCCGTTGCACTGTGGAGTCCCCCAGGGGTCAATTCTTGGCCCTATTCTTTTTACCCTCTACCTGCTCCCACTCGGTGCAATTTTTAAAAAGCATGGCATTTTATATCATTTTTACGCCGATGACTGCCAGATTTATCTTCCGATTTCTAAGCACGCGAAAGGCCCCCTGACACCCTTGTTGAACTGCCTTGGTGACGTCAAGGCCTGGTTGGCCCAAAATTTTCTCTGTTTGAATGAAGGGAAAACTGAAATTGTGCTCTTTGGGCCCACTGATCCCTCATTGGACTTGGGCCCCTTTAAAGATAATGTTCATCCCTTCGCCACCAACCTTGGCGTCACCATGGACAGGGATTTTAAACTCAGCAAGCAGATCAACACAGTCGTTAAATCAGGCTTTTATCATCTTCGCCTTTTATCCAAAGTCAAGCCCTTTTTAAGTGTTAAGCACTTTGAACAAGTCGTTTACGCCTTTATTTCTTCGCGTCTGGACGACTGTAATGCTCTTTATACTGGCATATCACAAAATGCTCTTTCACGCTTACAGTTAGTCCAGAACTCTGCGGCACGACTTTTAACAGGAATCAAAAAACGTGAGCACATCACCCCAAGTGAGTGAGTTGTGTGGTCCTCTGTGTCTTTTATTGTATTCTATGGTTTTTTATTATTTTATTGTTCTTAGAGTATTTATTTTTTATTATTATTATTTTATTTAATTTTTTGTGTGTTTTTATCTTTTATTGTTTTTATTACTTTATGGTATATTTATTTATATGCACTCTGGTAGGGCATTTGATTACTTGTTTATTTTAAACAGTTTCTGTGGTTGTTTATTTTAAATGATGGTTTTGTGCAGCACTTTGGAAACGCTTTCAGTTTACTACTTTCTATGGCACACGGGGGTGTTGCCATACAGTCTATGGCAACAGCCCATTACTACTGTAATGTGTAACGCCACAGTATTAAACATATCCTCCACCAGAAAAGTGACACAGTGCAGCTTTAAATGTGTATTCCCACTGAGCACAATAAAAAAAAAAAACAGTCTAGGGTATTGTGTTTATTTAAAAAACAGAATCAGCACTACATTGTGCTATATACTACACTACTAAATAATATGTATATATACTAAATAGTATATGTATATACTATATATACTACATAATGCACTAAAGTACAAATACAACTGAGTTTCATGAGATTATTTAGTCTGTAAAATTGAGTTAATCTGTGCGTTTGTGTCAGTGAGTCTGCGCACGTGCAGAGCGCGCAGACTACGGCTGCGCATGTGCAGACTGCGCCTGCGTGCGCACGTGTCTGCTGTTGCTGCTCAGGAGTTTGGGATACGCCGTTTCGATAGAGCGTCCATGTCGGACGACCACCAGCTCCATCTGACACTGGTCGATGTTCACCAGGATGGTAGTGCTCCTCTCGGTGGACAGGAGGAACACTACAGTGTACAGCGCCATCTCAAACTCAGGACTGGTCCCAATGAAGGCACTGCCCACCGGCTTCACCACGCCGTGCCAACTGAACTGCAGGTTCAGGACGTGGTCATCCTGATCGGGCTGTGAGCAAAACACACGCTGTTACATCTCACACGCTTTATATGTAGAATACCTGAATACTATGTTAGTAATATGTTAATAACATGTTAATAATACTAATGCTCGTGTTCTGGGTTGGGGTTACAGAGCGCCCACATTCTGGGTCTGTGTCAGTGATTCAGAACAGTCATGGTCCTAAAATGAAAGAACCACATGATGGTTCTTCGTCTATGGCTGTGACCTGCTCAGTGTTCACGAGGCCCCACACTCACAAGGCCCCACACTCACAAGGCCCCACACCCATGAGGCCCCACACTCACAAGGCCGCACACTCACGAGGCCCCACACTCACGAGGCCCCACACTCACGAGGCCCCACACCCATGAGGCCGCACACTCACGAGGCCCCACACTCACGAGGCCCCACACTCACGAGGCCCCACACCCATGAGGCCCCACACTCACGACACCCCACACTCACGAGGTCCCACACTCACGAGGTCCCACACTCACGAGGTCCCACACTCACGAGGTCCCACACTCACGAGGCCGCACACTCACGAGGCCCCACACTCACGAGGCTTCACACTCACGAGGCCGCACACTCACGAGGTCCCACACTCACGAGGTCCCACACTCACGAGGTCCCACACTCACGAGGTCCCACACTCACAAGGCCGCACACTCACGAGCTCCCACACTCACGAGGCCCCACACTCACGAGGCCCCACACCCATGAGGCCCCACACTCACGACGCCCCACACTCACGAGGCCGCACACTCACGAGGCCCCACACTCACGAGGCCCCACACCCACGAGGCCCCACACTCACGACGCCCCACACTCACGAGGCCGCACACTCACGAGGCCCCACACTCACGAGGCCCCACACTCACGAGGCCCCACACTCACGAGGCCCCACACTCACGAGGCCCCACACTCACGAGGCCCCACACCCATGAGGCCCCACACTCACGACGCCCCACACTCACGAGGCCGCACACTCACGAGGTCCCACACTCACGAGGCCCCACACTCACGAGGCCCCACACTCACGAGGCCCCACACTCACGAGGCCGCACACTCACGAGGTCCCACACTCACGAGGCCCCACACTCACGAGGCCCCACACTCACGAGGCCCCACACTCACGAGGCCGCACACTCACGAGGCCCCACACTCACGAGGCCCCACACTCACGAGGACCCACACTCACGAGGCCTCACACTCACGAGGCCGCACACTCACGAGGCCGCACACTCACGAGGCCCCACACTCACGAGGCCCCACACCCATGAGGCCCCACACTCACGAGGTCCCACACTCACGAGGCCCCACACTCACGAGGCCCCACACTCACGAGGCCCCACACTCACGAGGCCGCACACTCACGAGGCCGCGCACTCACGAGGCCGCACACTCACGAGGCCCCACACTCACGACGCCCCACACTCACGAGGCCGCACACTCACGAGGCCGCACACTCACGAGGCCCCACACTCACGAGGCCCCACACTCACAAGGCCGCACACTCACGAGGCCACACACTCACGAGGTCCCACACTCACAAGGTCCCTGAGGCCCGCCTTGAATCCTTTGTAGTCCAGGTGCAGATTTTTCTCCTGCAGGTAAAACTGGACCCAGTTGTGGAAACCGATGAGTTCATTTCCAGAACGAGTTTCTCCCACAAACACATGTTCAAACCCACACGAGTCCAGCCTGAGGAGGATGCACAAACATGAGGTTAATATGATTACATGAGGTTCAGCAGGACGACACCTCCTCCTCCAGCTCCTCTCTACCTTTGTGTACAGGTACCCCACAGTTCCACCCCCCTACAGCCCCCGCCCTTCTGCCCCCGTACTGCCCTCCCACCCCCGTACTGCTCTCACACCCCCGTACTGCCCTCACACCCCCGTACTGCCCTCACACCCCCGTACTGCCCTCACACCGCTGTGGTGTAGAGCCCTGCACTCCCGCGGGACCCACACAAAACAGTGCAGCGTGGGACACATTCTGAAAGCTCATGCAGGAGCAGGCAGGACGATAAACAGCACAGTCCCACAAACTAAACTGGGTCAAATAAAAGTAAGATTAAAAAGTAAATATATAAGTAAAATTAATAAATACAGTCGTCCACGGCACACGTGCGTTCCAGGCTCCAGCACCATCCGAGCGGCGTTCAGCATATGTGGACTGGAGGAGGGACATTGTACTGAACCCCTCAGTGAACAACGGAGACTCAAGCCTAAATAGGATCATTTTAGGAATGTTCATGGCCCATTATCGGCCAATGAAACAACCTTTCATCCCCATCTTGCGGGATTTGCGGGCGGGACTGAAAAAACACAATCCTTTGAGAGAGTGGGACTGAAGAATGCAGGAGCAGGACTGAAAATTCTGTCCGGCGCAAACCTCTGCTGTGGCGTGGCACTCACTGACTGTTCCTCTGCCGGCGGTACAGGTGGAACCAGATCAGGCTGAGTTGGTTCTTGAAGGTTCTGAGGTCTGAGCTGGAGAGTCTTTTGCTCACCAGGTACTGATGGGCCCGCTGCAACAGAACAGAAGAGAAGAACATGAGAGTGTGATGAGAGGAGCTGCAACAGAACAGAAGAGAAGAACATGAGAGTGTGATGAGAGGAGCTGCAACAGAACAGAAGAGAAGAACATGAGAGTGTGATAAGAGGAGGTGCAGCAGAACAGAAGAGAAGAACATGAGAGTGTGATGAGAGGAGCTGCAACAGAACAGAACAGAAGAACATGAGAGTGTGATGAGAGGAGCTGCAGCAGAACAGAAGAGAAGAACATGAGAGTGTGATGAGAGGAGCTGCAACAGAACAGAAGAACATGAGAGTGTGATGAGAGGAGCTGCAGCAGAACAGAAGAGAAGAACATGAGAGTGTGATGAGAGGAGCTGCAACAGAACAGAACAGAAAAAAATGAGAGTGTGATGAGAGGAGCTGCAACAGAACAGAAGAACATGAGAGTGTGATGAGAGGAGCTGCAACAGAACAGAACAGAAGAACATGAGAGTGTGATGAGAGGAGCTGCAACAGAACAGAACAGAAGAACATGAGAGTGTGATGACAGGAGCTGCAACAGAACAGAACAGAAGAACATGAGAGTGTGATGAGAGGAGCTGCAACAGAACAGAAGAACATGAGAGTGTGATGACAGGAGCAGCAGCAGAACAGAACAGAAGAACATGAGAGTGTGATGAGAGGAGCTGCAACAGAACAGAACAGAAGAACATGAGAGTGTGATGAGAGGAGCTGCAACAGAACAGAAGAACATGAGAGTGTGATGAGAGGAGCTGCAACAGAACAGAACAGAAGAACATGAGAGTGTGATGAGAGGAGCTGCAACAGAACAGAAGAACATGAGAGTGTGATGAGAGGAGCTGCAACAGAACAGAACAGAAGAACATGAGAGTGTGATGAGAGGAGCTGCAACAGAACAGAACAGAAGAACATGAGAGTGTGATGAGAGGAGCTGCAACAGAACAGAACAGAAGAACATGAGAGTGTGATGAGAGGAGCTGCAACAGAACAGAAGAACATGAGAGTGTGATGACAGGAGCAGCAGCAGAACAGAACAGAAGAACATGAGAGTGTGATGAGAGGAGCTGCAAAAGAAAAGAACATGAGAGTGTGATGAGAGGAGCTGCAACAGAACAGAACAGAAGAACATGAGAGTGTGATGAGAGGAGCTGCAACAGAACAGAACAGAAGAACATGAGAGTGTGATGAGAGGAGCTGCAACAGAACAGAACAGAAGAACATGAGAGTGTGATGAGAGGAGCTGCAACAGAACAGAAGAACATGAGAGTGTGATGAGAGGAGCTGCAACAGAACAGAAGAACATGAGAGTGTGATGAGAGGAGCTGCAACAGAACAGAAGAACATGAGAGTGTGATGAGAGGAGCTGCAACAGAACAGAAGAACATGAGAGTGTGATGAGAGGAGCTGCAACAGAACAGAACAGAAGAACATGAGAGTGTGATGAGAGGAGCTGCAGCAGAACAGAACAGAAGAACATGAGAGTGTGATGAGAGGAGCTGCAACAGAACAGAACAGAAGAACATGAGAGTGTGATGAGAGGAGCTGCAACAGAACAGAAGAACATGAGAGTGTGATGAGAGGAGCTGCAACAGAACAGAAGAACATGAGAGTGTGATGAGAGGAGCTGCAACAGAACAGAAGAACATGAGAGTGTGATGAGAGGAGCTGCAACAGAACAGAAGAACATGAGAGTGTGATGAGAGGAGCTGCAGCAGAACAGAACAGAAGAACATGAGAGTGTGATGAGAGGAGCTGCAACAGAACAGAAGAACATGAGAGTGTGATGAGAGGAGCTGCAACAGAACAGAAGAACATGAGAGTGTGATGAGAGGAGCTGCAACAGAACAGAAGAACATGAGAGTGTGATGAGAGGAGCTGCAACAGAACAGAAGAACATGAGAGTGTGATGAGAGGAGCTGCAACAGAACAGAAGAACATGAGACTGTGATGAGAGGAGCTGCAGCAGAACAGAAGAACATGAGAGTGTGATGAGAGGAGCTGCAAAAGAAAAGAACATGAGAGTGTGATGAGAGGAGCTGCAACAGAACAGAACAGAAGAACATGAGAGTGTGATGAGAGGAGCTGCAACAGAACAGAACAGAAGAACATGAGAGTGTGATGAGAGGAGCTGCAACAGAACAGAAGAACATGAGAGTGTGATGAGAGGAGCTGCAACAGAACAGAAGAACATGAGAGTGTGATGAGAGGAGCTGCAACAGAACAGAAGAACATGAGAGTGTGATGAGAGGAGCTGCAACAGAACAGAAGAACATGAGAGTGTGATGAGAGGAGCTGCAACAGAACAGAACAGAAGAACATGAGAGTGTGATGAGAGGAGCTGCAGCAGAACAGAAGAACATGAGAGTGTGATGAGAGGAGCTGCAACAGAACAGAAGAACATGAGAGTGTGATGAGAGGAGCTGCAACAGAACAGAAGAACATGAGAGTGTGATGAGAGGAGCTGCAACAGAACAGAAGAACATGAGACTGTGATGAGAGGAGCTGCAGCAGAACAGAACAGAAGAACATGAGAGTGTGATGAGAGGAGCTGCAACAGAACAGAACAGAAGAACATGAGAGTGTGATGAGAGGAGCTGCAACAGAACAGAACAGAAGAACATGAGAGTGTGATGAGAGGAGCTGCAACAGAACAGAACAGAAGAACATGAGAGTGTGATGACAGGAGCTGCAACAGAACAGAACAGAAGAACATGAGAGTGTGATGAGAGGAGCTGCAACAGAACAGAAGAACATGAGAATGTGATGAAAGGAGCTGCAACAGAACAGAAGAACATGAGAGTGTGATGAGAGGAGCTGCAACAGAACAGAAGAACATGAGAGTGTGATGAGAGGAGCTGCAGCAGAACAGAAGAACGTGAGTGTGATGAGAGGAGCTGCAACAGAACAGAACAGAAGAACATGAGAGTGTGATGAGAGGAGCTGCAGCAGAACAGAAGAACATGAGAGTGTGATGAGAGGAGCTGCAGCAGAACAGAACAGAAGAACATGAGAGTGTGATGAGAGGAGCTGCAGCAGAACAGAAGAACATGAGAGTGTGATGAGAGGAGCTGCAGCAGAACAGAAGAACATGAGAATGTGATGAGAGGAGCTGCAGCAGAACAGAAGAACATGAGAGTGTGATGAGAGGAGCTGCAGCAGAACAGAAGAACATGAGAGTGTGATGAGAGGAGCTGCAGCAGAACAGAACAGAAGAACATGAGAGTGTGATGAGAGGAGCTGCAGCAGAACAGAACAGAAGAACATGAGAGTGTGATGAGAGGAGCTGCAGCAGAACAGAAGAACATGAGAGTGTGATGAGAGGAGCTGCAACAGAACAGAAGAACATGAGAGTGTGATGAGAGGAGCTGCAACAGAACAGAAGAACATGAGAGTGTGATGAGAGGAGCTGCAACAGAACAGAAGAACATGAGAGTGTGATGAGAGGAGCTGCAACAGAACAGAACAGAAGAACATGAGAGTGTGATGAGAGGAGCTGCAACAGAACAGAAGAACATGAGAGTGTGATGAGAGGAGCTGCAACAGAACAGAACAGAAGAACATGAGAGTGTGATGAGAGGAGCTGCAACAGAACAGAACAGAAGAACATGAGAGTGTGATGAGAGGAGCTGCAGCAGAACAGAACAGAAGAACATGAGAGTGTGATGAGAGGAGCTGCAACAGAACAGAACAGAAGAACATGAGAGTGTGATGAGAGGAGCTGCAACAGAACAGAACAGAAGAACATGAGAGTGTGATGAGAGGAGCTGCAGCAGAACAGAACAGAAGAACATGAGAGTGTGATGAGAGGAGCTGCAACAGAACAGAAGAACATGAGAGTGTGATGAGAGGAGCTGCAACAGAACAGAACAGAAGAACATGAGAGTGTGATGAGAGGAGCTGCAACAGAACAGAACAGAAGAACATGAGAGTGTGATGACAGGAGCTGCAACAGAACAGAAGAACATGAGAGTGTGATGAGAGGAGCTGCAACAGAACAGAAGAACATGAGAGTGTGATGAGAGGAGCTGCAACAGAACAGAACAGAAGAACATGAGAGTGTGATGAGAGGAGCTGCAACAGAACAGAACAGAAGAACATGAGAGTGTGATGAGAGGAGCTGCAACAGAACAGAACAGAAGAACATGAGAGTGTGATGAGAGGCGCTGCAGCAGAACAGAAGAACATGAGAGTGTGATGAGAGGAGCTGCAGCAGAACAGAACAGAAGAACATGAGAGTGTGATGAGAGGAGCTGCAGCAGAACAGAAGAACATGAGAGTGTGATGAGAGGAGCTGCAGCAGAACAGAAGAACATGAGAATGTGATGGGAGGAGCTGCAGCAGGAGCTGCAACAGAACAGAACAGAAGAACATGAGAGTGTGATGAGAGGCGCTGCAGCAGAACAGAAGAACATGAGAGTGTGATGAGAGGAGCTGCAGCAGAACAGAACAGAAGAACATGAGAGTGTGATGAGAGGAGCTGCAGCAGAACAGAAGAACATGAGAGTGTGATGAGAGGAGCTGCAGCAGAACAGAAGAACATGAGAATGTGATGGGAGGAGCTGCAGCAGAACAGAAGAACATGAGAGTGTGATGAGAGGAGCTGCAGCAGAACAGAAGAACATGAGAGTGTGATGAGAGGAGCTGCAGCAGAACAGAACAGAAGAACATGAGAGTGTGATGAGAGGAGCTGCAGCAGAACAGAACAGAAGAACATGAGAGTGTGATGAGAGGAGCTGCAGCAGAACAGAAGAACATGAGAGTGTGATGAGAGGAGCTGCAACAGAACAGAACAGAAGAACATGAGAGTGTGATGAGAGGAGCTGCAACAGAACAGAACAGAAGAACATGAGAGTGTGATGAGAGGAGCTGCAACAGAACAGAACAGAAGAACATGAGAGTGTGATGACAGGAGCTGCAACAGAACAGAAGAACATGAGAGTGTGATGAGAGGAGCTGCAACAGAACAGAAGAACATGAGAGTGTGATGAGAGGAGCTGCAACAGAACAGAAGAACATGAGAGTGTGATGAGAGGAGCTGCAACAGAACAGAAGAACATGAGAGTGTGATGAGAGGAGCTGCAACAGAACAGAAGAACATGAGAGTGTGATGAGAGGAGCTGCAGCAGAACAGAAGAACATGAGAGTGTGATGAGAGGAGCTGCAACAGAACAGAACAGAAGAACATGAGAGTGTGATGAGAGGAGCTGCAGCAGAACAGAAGAACATGAGAGTGTGATGAGAGGAGCTGCAACAGAACAGAAGAACATGAGAGTGTGATGAGAGGAGCTGCAGCAGAACAGAAGAACATGAGAGTGTGATGAGAGGAGCTGCAACAGAACAGAACAGAAGAACATGAGAGTGTGATGAGAGGAGCTGCAACAGAACAGAAGAACATGAGAGTGTGATGAGAGGAGCTGCAACAGAACAGAACAGAAGAACATGAGAGTGTGATGAGAGGAGCTGCAACAGAACAGAAGAACATGAGAGTGTGATGAGAGGAGCTGCAGCAGAACAGAAGAACATGAGAGTGTGATGAGAGGAGCTGCAGCAGAACAGAAGAACATGAGAGTGTGATGAGAGGAGCTGCAGCAGAACAGAAGAACATGAGAGTGTGATGAGAGGAGCTGCAACAGAACAGAACAGAAGAACATGAGAGTGTGATGAGAGGAGCTGCAGCAGAACAGAAGAACATGAGAGTGTGATGAGAGGAGCTGCAACAGAACAGAAGAACATGAGAGTGTGATGAGAGGAGCTGCAACAGAACAGAAGAACATGAGAGTGTGATGAGAGGAGCTGCAACAGAACAGAAGAACATGAGAGTGTGATGAGAGGAGCTGCAACAGAACAGAAGAACATGAGAGTGTGATGAGAGGAGCTGCAACAGAACAGAAGAACATGAGAGTGTGATGAGAGGAGCTGCAACAGAACAGAACAGAAGAACATGAGAGTGTGATGAGAGGAGCTGCAGCAGAACAGACCAGAAGAACATGAGAGTGTGATGAGAGGAGCTGGAGCAGAACAGAAGAACATGAGAGTGTGATGAGAGGAGCTGCAACAGAACAGAACAGAAGAACATGAGAGTGTGATGAGAGGAGCTGCAGCAGAACAGAACAGAAGAACATGAGAGTGTGATGAGAGGAGCTGGAGCAGAACAGAACAGAAGAACATGAGAGTGTGATGAGAGGAGCTGCAACAGAACAGAACAGAAGAACATGAGAGTGTGATGAGAGGAGCTGCAGCAGAACAGAACAGAAGAACATGAGAGTGTGATGAGAGGAGCTGGAGCAGAACAGAAGAACATGAGAGTGTGATGAGAGGAGCTGCAACAGAACAGAACAGAAGAACATGAGAGTGTGATGAGAGGAGCTGCAACAGAAGAGGACAGAAGAACATGAGAGTGTGATGAGAGGAGCTGGAGCAGAACAGAAGAACATGAGAGTGTGATGAGAGGAGCTGCAACAGAACAGAAGAACATGAGAGTGTGATGAGAGGAGCTGCAACAGAACAGAAGAACATGAGAGTGTGATGAGAGGAGTTGCAACAGAACAGAAGAACATGAGTGTGATGAGAGGAGCTGCAACAGAACAGAACAGAAGAACATGAGAGTGTGATGAGAGGCGCTGCAGCAGAACAGAAGAACATGAGAGTGTGATGAGAGGAGCTGCAGCAGAACAGAACAGAAGAACATGAGAGTGTGATGAGAGGAGCTGCAGCAGAACAGAAGAACATGAGACTGTGATGAGAGGAGCTGCAGCAGAACAGAAGAACATGAGAGTGTGATGAGAGGAGCTGCAACAGAACAGAAGAACATGAGAGTGTGATGAGAGGAGCTGCAACAGAACAGAACAGAAGAACATGAGAGTGTGATGAGAGGAGCTGCAGCAGAACAGAAGAACATGAGAGTGTGATGAGAGGAGCTGCAGCAGAACAGAACAGAAGAACATGAGAGTGTGATGAGAGGAGCTGCAGCAGAACAGAAGAACATGAGAGTGTGATGAGAGGAGCTGCAGCAGAACAGAAGAACATGAGAATGTGATGGGAGGAGCTGCAGCAGAACAGAAGAACATGAGAGTGTGATGAGAGGAGCTGCAGCAGAACAGAAGAACATGAGAGTGTGATGAGAGGAGCTGCAGCAGAACAGAACAGAAGAACATGAGAGTGTGATGAGAGGAGCTGCAGCAGAACAGAACAGAAGAACATGAGAGTGTGATGAGAGGAGCTGCAGCAGAACAGAAGAACATGAGAGTGTGATGAGAGGAGCTGCAACAGAACAGAAGAACATGAGAGTGTGATGAGAGGAGCTGGAGCAGAACAGAAGAACATGAGAGTGTGATGAGAGGAGCTGCAACAGAACAGAACAGAAGAACATGAGAGTGTGATGACAGGAGCTGCAGCAGAACAGAACAGAAGAACATGAGAGTGTGATGAGAGGAGCTGCAACAGAACAGAAGAACATGAGAGTGTGATGAGAGGAGCTGCAACAGAACAGAAGAACATGAGAGTGTGATGAGAGGAGCTGCAACAGAACAGAAGAACATGAGAGTGTGATGAGAGGAGCTGCAACAGAACAGAAGAACATGAGAGTGTGATGAGAGGAGCTGCAGCAGAACAGAAGAACATGAGAGTGTGATGAGAGGAGCTGCAACAGAACAGAACAGAAGAACATGAGAGTGTGATGAGAGGAGCTGCAGCAGAACAGAACAGAAGAACATGAGAGTGTGATGAGAGGAGCTGCAGCAGAACAGAAGAACATGAGAGTGTGATGAGAGGAGCTGCAACAGAACAGAACAGAAGAACATGAGAGTGTGATGACAGGAGCTGCAACAGAACAGAAGAACATGAGAGTGTGATGAGAGGAGCTGCAGCAGAACAGAAGAACATGAGAGTGTGATGAGAGGAGCTGCAGCAGAACAGAAGAACATGAGAGTGTGATGAGAGGAGCTGCAGCAGAACAGAAGAACATGAGAGTGTGATGAGAGGAGCTGCAACAGAACAGAACAGAAGAACATGAGAGTGTGATGAGAGGAGCTGCAACAGAACAGAAGAACATGAGAGTGTGATGAGAGGAGCTGCAACAGAACAGAAGAACATGAGCGTGTGATGAGAGGAGCTGCAACAGAACAGAAGAACATGAGAGTGTGATGACAGGAGCTGCAACAGACCAGAAGAACATGAGAGTGTGATGAGAGGAGCTGCAACAGAACAGAACAGAAGAACATGAGAGTGTGATGAGAGGAGCTGCAGCAGAACAGACCAGAAGAACATGAGAGTGTGATGAGAGGAGCTGGAGCAGAACAGAAGAACATGAGAGTGTGATGAGAGGAGCTGCAACAGAACAGAACAGAAGAACATGAGAGTGTGATGAGAGGAGCTGCAGCAGAACAGACCAGAAGAACATGAGAGTGTGATGAGAGGAGCTGGAGCAGAACAGAAGAACATGAGAGTGTGATGAGAGGAGCTGCAACAGAACAGAACAGAAGAACATGAGAGTGTGATGAGAGGAGCTGCAGCAGAACAGAACAGAAGAACATGAGAGTGTGATGAGAGGAGCTGCAACAGAACAGAACAGAAGAACATGAGAGTGTGATGAGAGGAGCTGCAACAGAAGAGGACAGAAGAACATGAGAGTGTGATGAGAGGAGCTGCAACAGAACAGAACAGAAGAACATGAGAGTGTGATGACAGGAGCTGGAGCAGAACAGAAGAACATGAGAGTGTGATGAGAGAAGCTGCAACAGAACAGAACAGAAGAACATGAGAGTGTGATGACAGGAGCTGCAACAGAACAGAAGAACATGAGAGTGTGATGAGAGGAGCTGCAACAGAACAGAAGAACATGAGAGTGTGATGAGAGGAGCTGCAACAGAACAGAAGAACATGAGTGTGATGAGAGGAGCTGCAACAGAACAGAAGAACATGAGTGTGATGAGAGGAGCTGCAACAACAGAAGAACATGAGAGTGTGATGAGAGGAGCTGCAACAGAACAGAACAGAAGAACATGAGAGTGTGATGACAGGAGCTGCAACAGAAGAGGACAGACGAACATGAGAGTGTGATGAGAGGAGCTGCAACAGAACAGAAGAACATGAGAGTGTGATGAGAGGAGCTGCAACAGAACAGAAGAACATGAGTGTGATGAGAGGAGCTGCAACAGAACAGAAGAACATGAGAGTGTGGTGAGAGGAGCCTGTGTGTCAGGAAAAGTCACATTTTATTTTTACTTTTTGAGCTTTTCAAGCATCATCTTGCACTATTTTCTCTGTTCTAATGTTGTTTCCTCATCATAAACCTGGAGTTGTGTTTTTAACCATCAGACACCTTCACTAGAATCCATCCATCCATCTTCTCCTGCTTAACCCGGCTGGGTCACTGTGCACCTGACCCCACCTATGAACCCCTCTGTGGAGCTACAGGAGGGATTACATCATGGTCCTTGATGTTAGTTCAGGTGCTGCATGTTTTGAGTTGATGGGGAAACCGGAGCCCGGAGGAAACCCATCCAGACACGGGGAGAACATGCAAACTCCACACAGAAAGGCCCGGGCGACCCGGAGATCAAACCCGCAACCTTCTTGCTGTGAGGCATGAGTGTCGTCACTAGAATCATTTGATTAATGCATCTCAGAAATCCTGTAGTGTCCTGCATTCAGTGAACCTCTCTCTGTCATTGAGCTCTTCTGATCAACACTGGAGTTCACAACAAACACAAAGTGAATTAAAGCTTTGTTGATGAGACGCAGTTTCTTTCTAACTTGTTTCAAAAGCCCAGAGTCTTCTCCTGGTGTCTGGAGCTGAACTCATGTGGAGGCAAACATGTGTGCTGCAAAAACACCATTCCCTTAAATCCCAGTGTAGCCCCCTGACCCCAAATCCTTCACCAAACCACACCAAACCTCACCAAACCTCACCAATCCACACCAAACCTCACCAAACCTCACCAATCCTCACCAAACCTCACCAAACCTCACCAAACCACACCAATCCTCACCAAACCTCACCAAACCTCACCAAACCTCACCAAACCACACCAAACCTCACCAAACCTCACCAATCCTCACCAAACCACACCAATCCTCACCAAACCTCACCAATCCTCACCAAACCTCACCAATCCTCACCAAACCTCACCAAACCTCACCAATCCTCACCAATCCTCACCAATCCTCACCAATCCTCACCAATCCACACCAAACCTCACCAAACCTCACCAATCCTCACCAAACCTCACCAATCCTCACTAAGCTCCACCAATCCTCACCATTCCTCACCAATCCTCACCAAACCTCACCAAACTTCACCAAACCACACCAATCCTCACCAAACCTCACCAATCCTCACCAATCCTCGCCAAACCTCGCCAAACCTCACCAAACCTCACCAATCCTCACCAAACCTCACCAATCCTCACCAAACCACACCAATCCTCACCAAACCTCACCAAACCTCACCAATCCTCACCAAACCTCACCAATCCTCACCAAACCCCACTAAACCTCACCAAACTCCACCAATCATCACTAAACCAGACCAATCCTCACCAAACCTCACCAATCCACACCAAACCTCACCAATCCTCACCAAACCTCACCAATCCTCACCAAACCTCACCAATCCTCGCCAAACCTCGCCAAACCTCACCAAACCTCACCAAACCTCACCAAACCTCACCAAACCTCACCAAACCTCACCAAACTCCACCATTCATCACTAAACCAGACCAATCCTCACCAAACTTCACCAAATCACATCAAATCACACCAAACAGCACCAAACCAAGGCAAAACCAGACATTTAAGGGTTTATACTGGAACTTTACAGATGAGACTAGCTCTTCAGCCACAAGATCTCAACATGACACATACATTTTTTTTTTCTCATGTTTCTGCTTGTCTCCATGGAGATGTTATTGTTTTGTCTAGAATGTTCCACGGTCTATCTCAAGGGAGACAACTATAGGGTACATTACAGGTCAGATCTGTGGAGAGGCGCCCCTGTTCACAGAGAGATTTATTGTATTTTTAAGCCATAGAAACACACGTAATGAAGAAATGCTAGAGATGTATGTAATGTCGCACCACGGAACATTCCAGGCAAAGCAACATCTCCATGGAGACAAGCAGGTGACGGACCCTCCAAAGTTTTTTAATGTTATAGCATTAAAAAGATGTAAAGCTCTCTTGTGAACACTGTTGCCCGCAGACTGAATAAAGGCTTGGCCTCAGCCACCTTTTCTGAGAAGGATTCAGACGGGGCAGTTCCCTGAAGCCGACACAGGTCGGGACATGTTAAACCCACCCTCATGACTGGAGTCTGCAGAACCGCGTCCAGGAACTGGCTGATCTCCAGCAGCTCCTCTGCTGTGACCTGCTCTGCCACACCCGTCGCCCGCTCAAAGTTATCCAGAAGTCTGATGAGCCCTGAGGCACAAAACAACCAAAGAACATCTCAGAAAAATTATCCCTTCAAGCCATGTTCTAATGTTCCTCCTCAAAAACACACCCGGGGTTGTGTTTTGTTTAATTCACATGTTTGAGTAACTTTATTGTTAGTCTGTTCCACCTTGTGATGTCATGAGTTTTCAAGTGAACAGCTCCTTTTCCCTTTAGTTCAGTCGTGATCAGCAATTCCAAGGTCTGCTGAGTTTAAAAACACAGTGGAGCACTTCCTGTATTACCACATGACATCACAAGGTGGAGTGTTTTCAGTTTGAGAGAACTCGCACTAAATGTGCAGGGTTTGACATTAGAACAGCGATCAGAACACAGCATAATATGAATTTTCAAGCATAGAATAAAAACGTCTTGTTATTTTTGATGAACTTACTCGCGTATGTGGTGATGGTTTGAAACTTGTTTTCATTCACGTTGGAAAACAGCGGGAGGGAGGCGTGGTCTCGTACCGCTGTGCTCCCCTGGTTCACAAATCCAGCCCTGCCCTGCACAGTTACGCAACAAGACTCACATGCAAACATTTAAGATGAAAATGTAAAGAATAAAAGAATAAGAGTC